>CM035160.1:97265902-97315772 GCA_020205615.1 Panax quinquefolius | reverse complement strand
TGTCACTTTTCCCAATCGAGTACTAGATTCAGATCCCGCAAGATCTTTGTAAGACCATTACCAAATTCTCCGCAGAGGCATCAAAATCATCCTTTCGTATGCAGAAGTCATCCATGAAGACTTCCATATTTTTCTACCACGTTCTCGAGAAGATAGCCATCATACACCATCGAAGGTAATGTGCATTACATAAGTCAGAATGACATTCTCTTAAATGCGAATGTGCCGTACGGGCACGGAACGTAGTCTTCTTTGATCTTCGGTGAGCCATTACGATCCGATTATAAACCCAATATCCATCCAACAAGCAATAGTACTCACGTATCACTAATTTGTCCAACATCCGATCGAGAAGGGCAAATGAAGTGATCTTTCGGCGGGTTTCCTTATTCAACTTCCTATAATCCATGCAAACCTCCAACCAACCACCATCCTCATTAAATTAGCTAATTGTCATCGCTTCCAACCACTTATTATTCCTCCATTTTTGGCAACACATCAGATCGATCGACCCATTTATCGCCTCTTCAATTGGGTAATGATACCCGCATCCACCATTTCTGTGATTTCTTTCGACCACTTCCTTCACGATCAAGTTGTTTCATCTTTGTTGCTCCACCGTTGGTCTTCAGACGCCTTCCATCGTAATTTTATACATACAAAGGATGGGATGATTCTTCGATATCTCGCGATTGTTCATCCTATAGCCGATTTGTGGTCCTCAACACTCTCAAAGAACTTTTCTTCCCACAAATCTTTTATCGCAAAGAAAAATAATAATATGAAAGAATTAGAATGGCCTAAGTATGCACACCGAGGTGTGATGCCCCAAAATAGGTATACATCACCCATTCGAGTCGCCAAATACATGGCACGTAAACAACTACAACTTTATTAATACAATTGTCGGGCAAAATATTTATACAACACATAAACTGTGGTGAGTTTAAATACAAATAATGTCTAATAGACAAAGATACAAACTCAAAAGGAGTACTCATTACATTATCGAGACACTATTTTACAAAATAAGTGAGGACTACTAAACAACTGCCTTCAACCATTACTCCACACCCCGACTGGGCCCCGCTTATATTCCTGCCTCTCGAGAAGAAAATGGAACAAAAAGGAAAAGGGTGAGCTTAACTAGCCCAAGAAGAATATTACGACTAAGATAATGTACAAAAATTATCCTTAGTCTTCAACAGGAAAACTGACAGAATACACAATACAACAAGTTTTAGATCAACAATCGCAGTATGAAACAACAATTCATTGTAAGAGTTAATAGAGAATGAAATCTACTATCATCTATGAATTTAAAAGTCCATCATCGTATATTTTATCCCTTTAGCATCAATTAATATACATCTTGAATCAAATAGTCATCTTTGCACTACAGCCAAATATATTCATCACCGGGTCATGTTCATCTCAACACTGCTCATTCGCATTCACGCCAAAGATATTCATCAAGAAATCATTCATCTTTGCACTACAAAGCCAAAGATAGTAAGTAATATCATCATTTAGACCGAGGATGATGAAAAATATATTTTAAAGAAAACCTATCCAAAGGAGACAAAAGAACAAATAGTAAAGATTCGCATTTCTTGCTTATCTATGTTCAAAAATACTCCATAATAAACTATAAGTGGGAGCGAGAATTCAAAAATAAAGATCAAACATAGATCCAATCAAAGATAGAAACCATAATGTAAAATCTTGGACACATAAAAGAAAATTTAATTTTATGTGAATAGTGTACGATTCGTGAATAGTGCCGATACGTGAATAGTGTCATATACGTGAATAAGAATTCGCAATTAAAAGGTAGAAATTCCACAAGAAAATCATCAAGCTTCGTGAATAAAGAATCTCATGAATAAGAATCCCCGACATGAAAAGATAAGAATTTTACAAGAAAATCTTTCCAATATTTCTAGATAATGACATCGAAAAGAAATAATATAATTTATAAAAAATAACATCCCTTACCTCAAAAGACAAGATTTTGATCGAATACATCGGATATAGTGTCAAGAAAGTCGCACCGTGATAAAGAAACATTTCAAAGTACCAAAATACTCACAAAAATACGCTGATAATATATAGAGAGAAATGTGAGACCCCAAATTTTATGAATAAAAGTATCTAATTTTTCTATTTTGCAAATAGTTAAATTGATAAAAGTTTAAAGTTAAGCGGTAATATGTGAATTTTTTTTTTCAAAGTAAGCAAGTCAGATATAAAATATTCTTGTCAGGTTTGGGAATATTCGACAATGGAAATATTCTTTTGGTTTCGGGGAATATCTGCATTTATTTTGCATAATCATTGGTGGACCCAACAACTTAATTATTATTTAATTGAGAAAACGATAAAAATATTTTATAAAAATAATGGCTAAGTATTATCATAATCTGCTGAAACACCGTGTGTTAAAAGTACAAGAATACGCTGTGGGTCGCATAAGAGAAGACACCTGATTGATTATCGAGCATGCTTACATGAGAAGTCACCAAGATTGTTCTAACCGGGTATTCGGGACACTTTTTGTGTCGTAGTACTACTCACGAAGTTACTATTCATTTGAGCAACTATTCAATGAGTTATAATTCATGAAGTTACTATTCACTTTAGTACTATTCACCAGAAAATATATTTCTTTTCTACCAAATTATTTCTGGGTACAATATTAGTCCATGAGGAGATGTGCTAATTTTTTAGATCATCGTCAAGATATAAAAGTAAATCAATATGGATCACGGTGGATAGTTATAATAGTAAATCAATATGGATCACCGGGTTTAAAGTTTTAATAAGAAATCAGATGGACTCATACTTTAAGTTTTAATAGGTAAACCAATATGGACCGGGCCCATTTAAAAGTAAATCAACTGACCGTTTCATGAATTAGTTATTACGCATTCCATTCTTCTATAAATAGAAGCTCATTCCTTCATTATTTCTTTTTTAATTCATCAAAACTCAGAGAGAGAAATTATGTAGTAAACTATAAAAGTATTCTCGCTACTTCCCTACTCTTATATTCAGCTTTCTTTTACTTAAGGTATCATTTTCAGATTCACGAAGAGAACTTCGTTATTCAATTATTTATTATTCATTTGAATAACTCAGATACGCCAAGCCCTATCCTATACTGGTGAAATTCTTCCGTTATTTCATTCTTTATTATTCTCGGTTGAATATCTCCGTCTGCCAAGGCTTTATGCTTAATTCTAGTTCCAAATTTTATTATTCTGCTTGAATATCCTGCTTATGCATTTTACGCCAACCCGGGTTCCACACTCTTTATTATTCTATCGAATATCCTCGTTCGTAGGCGTTTTACACCTTTGACCGGGTTCCGTTATTTATTATTCTGTTAGAATAACCTCGTACAGGCTTCATCGATGCCCGGTGATTTCTTTTTGTTATTCCATTCTTTATTATACTAAGTCCGGTTAAAACTTCGACTTCTATACTCCATGAAATTAGTGGAATATCCTCGATATTTGCGCTTTCATCCAAAGATCTTTCATGGAAATATTCTTCCTAGCATTCTTTGAATTTTAATCTCCACAAAGTAAAGATCATGTCGATAATTTGACATTATCGAAGTTCGTGATAAATTAACTTATAAATCTTTAAAACTTATTCTCGCACTTATTTTATTGAATTATTATGTCATTGTCACGATGAAAGTTATGTTAGTAATTACGGAAAACATGAAAGTTTCTTATAAATCACAAAAGTGGTTGAAAATCGATTTTGTAAAAATGGTGTATGAAATTCAATCAATTATATCTCCTATTATATTTCAAATTTTTGAGTGTGGTTAAGTTCTATAGTTAGATCTACGAGTTTTCTAAATTATCCAAGTGGAATCACTAGAAAAAAACAGATTTTCGTAGGATCGATTTTAGTAAAGGAGTCAAAAATGTAAAAGTGCCAAAAGCTACCGCTTATAAAATTTAAAAGGGTATTTTCTACCACTTAAATTCTCGAGAAAAATTCATATTTTGGGGATGTAGAAAATATATGGTATAAAGTACCCATCGTTTTAAAAATGAGCCTATTCGACTTAAAATGAGCAAGTTATGACTATTTCAATATTTAGGTTTTTCCATGAAATACGCTATAACCGTGAGTTCTATAACTATCAATGACTATGAAATTTAAAACCGAATCTCAATGCTAACGTAAAGATCCTACCAAGATTTGGGAATTTCTGAGTTAACCTTGAGGTAGCTAATTTCATGAATTAATTAGAAATTGATTTTTAAAAAAATAGTAAATGAATTTTAAAAATCTTAGAAAATATATGTTCAACATGGGACTATATTCTCGCTTAACTTTAAAAGAATAATTTTTGGACCGATTTGGTATTTTTCTATGAAAATGATTTAGTTACGTAATATAATGAATTAAATATGTTACGTTAAGTTAAAAATCGTAAAATAGGATTTTATGGCTTGAAAATCCTATATAAGGTATATGCAGATTTTTGATGAGTAATTTGATTATCGTGATGAAATCTTATGAAAGTATATATATTTGAATGATTAAACGCATTATTCGAAAAGTGTAAATAATTAAATTAAATTGTTTATAAGTTTAAGGAGATTGATTAAAATATTGTTATAATATTAATAATATTAGATTATGATTTTATTACATAATTAATAATGTTTGACAAATTTAAAGTCTTTAATATTCATCCTTTATTTAGTTCTGGACTAATGCTTATAATATCGCCATCATCCCTACGCTTATATTACGTTGGAAGTCATACGTATTTTCTGTAGTGTAGATAGATAGATTTGTACGATTATGATCAGTGATTATTCTAAGATAATCATAACCTGAATGTTACAAAATGATGTGGAAAAAAAATCCTCATTGGCCCGTAGCGTATCGATGACGCTGGTACGATTACGGTATGGATTCTCTTTCGTCCGTAGTGTTAAGATGAATTGCTTTTATGGTATGATCGTGACTCATTGATGAAAACATGATTATCTTCGCCCGTAGAGCATGGATAATTCGTGGTCGGATACTAAAGAATATCCTCATTCGTAGGTGCATGGATGATTCAATGATGTGTATTAATTATCGAAATGAGTCTCAAAGAATGAAATATTAATTCATTGGATGTGATAATAATGAATTTTCGGTCAGAGTGCAAAGATGATTTAATGGTTATGAGTATGAATCGTGATTTGCATAACCATGATTTTTGATGTTTCGTGATGAAAATTATCTTCGCCCCGGTGCTAAGAGGAATTTAGAATCACAATTGATAATGAAGTTATTCATACGATCGGACTGGAATTGTTGATCGATGTTACTGTGAATAAAACATTATCGGTGGACTATCACACAAGATGTCTAATGACATACAACCTCATGTTATCATAAGACAGGTTATGCGATCCACTTCATTAATATATCTACTTGAAAGCACTATCTCGTATGATCTTGGAGTTTATTTGAAACATAATTTTCCTCGAGACAACGAAGATATTTATATGTCAAGAGAAGACTCACCATCGAAAGAAGATGATAGTAATCTTCTTGTTTTCTTTGGGGACTTTTGGGTCAACCAAGGATAATTTCTGGGATATATGATATCTATCATAACCTGACGCATGGCCTCCCATGTACGAAGGTTTCTCGAGCACTTCCCAAAGATTTTAATTTCTAAAAAGTTTTAACTATACTTTTATGTAAAGTATCATTGTAAGGTCAGGGTCGAGGTACCATGAGAGTTACATACATTTGTATTAAAACTCATAGTTAATCGTGGTCGTATTCTATACTTACTGTACCAACAGCTTATATAAATGAAGTCGTATTTGAATTTTGTATCATGTATTCATGCACTCATAATGGGTGATGTATACCTAATTTTAGGGCCACAGTAAAACATCGCTTCAAATGGTGATTTTTAATTCTAACCTAAGCACCATATTTATAGGAAAGTGCTTAGAACATCAAAGGTAAAATTTAATAAAATAATATTATTAATTAAAAATTATACGATACTTTTGACATCCTAATTCAAGATATTTTGCAACATATTTGGGGCTCACCAATCACACAAAACATGTTTTTATCATTTAATACAACAAAATCAATTCGCACCTAATATTCCGTAACTTCAATAATTCATAATAAATAGCCCTTTTATCGTAAAAAATTCAATTCTATGTCCTCCCACAGAAATTCAATTTCTACAACTTCAGAAGTTTAAGTTTTTCCAAATTCCAAACAAAAATCGACCGACATCCACATACAGAACGATTTTGCGGTGCTATATAATCAAATTTCTCACCAAAATGGGGTCCATCAACACACAAAACATGTACAAAACATGTTTTTTGTAACAAAAATACTCTTCCTCCTCATTTATTCATATATTCCACATTTATCAGAAAATATCACCATTATTATATTATTATAATATAATAATATATTTAAATGAATTATTTTATTTAAAAGATAAAATATCAATTTTCAACAATTGTCACATTAAAATTTTCTCCATCTATATCCACATAAAATGAATATTTTCTTTATCATATAAATCAATAATTAATTATTCATAAATAATATTATAGAATCACAATAATACGACAACTGCACTGCTCCTAAGAAAGAGGCTTTTCAATAAGGATTTTTCCTTTATCTGGTGCCAATTAGGTGACCAAACCTCTCTTTAGACGTAACTTTCTAGATATTGTCAATAATGCTATCTAATAATATTATTCAAATAATATGTAATTATCGATTTGATAATGAAAAATACACGTGTAAAGTGACAATTATTGAAACAACAATAATATAAAATATCATTAGTAAAGCAATTATTGAATCAATAAAATAAAATATCGAATAAAGAATTACCGTGAATAATTATCGAGTAAGGCCTTTCACGTAAGAATCAATAACACGTGCAATACCGTAAAGCCATCGCTACAACACCGCCAGACATCGCTTGTGCTTTAACCACCGGGTATTCCAATGTTGTTAACCCGTAACAACTACGCCGTTATTTATAAAAACTCATACTTGTCGCTTTCTTCATCCAATCGCTTCGTTATGGGCTCTAATAAAGGTCGCTTCGCATTTAATATTCCTCATACTCAAGAATATTCCATCACCAAACGTAATATTCTCGGCAACAAATGAATATTTTATAACCACTTGCTATTTAAAAATATTTGCGCATTTTACCCATAACTAACACATTAATCAAATCAACCCTTACTATTTCAAAATAATAATTAGAAATTAAATCTTTATTTATAAAAAGTCAGTCTTGCTAACCTCCCTCCTTATGAAATTTCGTCCTCGAAATTGATGTACGCACTGTATTTCAAAAGGTGAGGATATCTCGCTTTCATTTCTCGATTCCAAGTCCCAAGTCTTTTTCTTCAATAGCATGGTTCCTCCACGAAAACCTTAACTTCAAGCACAGATAACCTTTCAGGTAGGATACGCTTCTTCATATCCAAGATCTTGACCGGTACTTCCTCGCAAAGACGTTAACTCTTCTACTATCTCAGTCTCGGTTCTAACTCAATAATGTGTTTTGGGTCATCCACATATTTACGTAACATCTAAACGCGAAAAACGTTATGAATCTTAAATGTGTCTATAGGCGTAGTTCCTACTGATCGAGAATCTTAAATGGACTAATAAATCGAAGGTTTGAGCTTTCTCACATCGCCGATTCTCACTTTTGGAATAACGACTTATTTCATCTTCTTCTTCATATTCATCAACTCTAGGTCCGTAGTTTCGAGCAGCCTTTTTTAAATTTATCGATTAAAGTCGATTCTAATCGATATTCGTTATCTTCACACATGGTGTTCTTCGAATCTTTAACTCCATCTCCATCTTCTCGCAAGTCGTGACGAAATGGGTCTTTGTGTTAACAATATCGCACTCGTAAATGCATACGATCTTTTACTCAACGCGCCGCCTACCACGCTCATTTTTTTTCCAAAGATGATATTGAATGGTGTGGTCGTAATCTTCAACAGCCTCGAGCCAACGTCGTTGTCGATGTCGAGATCTTTAAGCTCTTCTCACATTCTTCGCTCCATTCGAATTTTGTATCTTTTCGAGTCAAACCGAAAGTTAATAGAGTATCAATTCGAGAAAATCCTTTCCACTTAATCTCCGATAGTAACCAAACTAAGCCTGTAAAGCTAATTTCTATTTTCATTATCGACTTAGGTTGCTTTCTCAATCGCGACTTATATCCCAATCTTCGATAAGACGTCACAATGGCACCTATCGGTTTACTAACAGATGAGCGACGCCCTACAGTAGAGTCTGGTTTCAGCAGCATTCCACAAAGGAAGTCACCGCGACAGAGTAACAAAATATTATTAAAGGTACCAACTCCTATAGTTAGGTTTTTAACTCACAAGTTCAATAGAGCCATTCGACATTGTAGATTTTAGAAATGGGTTATATCATCAACAAAAGTGTGAGGGTTCAAAGTCAATACAAAATTCAATATCACGTTCAAACCTGGGAAAATAGGTATACATCACCATTCTCGAGTCACAAATACATGGTATGTAATACAAATACAACTTATAATACAACCTGTCGCAGGTAAAATATTTAAAACAAAACATAAGTCGTGAGTTTTAATACAAATATTATCTACTAGAGATTATACAAACTCAAAACTCAAATTCAATATTATTACATTTTATTCACACTATTTCACGTAATAGTGAGGACTACTAATGCTATCATCCGCCCGCCACCCGCTCCCCGACTAGTCCCTCGCCACGCTCTCATTTCTCAAGAGAACAAACAAAAAGTAAAAAGGTGAGCTCAACTAGCCCAAGAGAAATATTATGACTAAGATAATGCGTAATATATTATCGTTAGCCTTCAATGTTGTTAAACCGATACAATATAACAACCATCAAGTTTAAATCAAGCAATGAACAAGCAATCCATTAAAAGAGTCAAGTAGAGAATAAAATCTACTATCTTTTATGATTTAAAAGGTTTTTCATCACTTTATCGCCGGACTCAATTTTAATAAATAATCCACATCATCGAATCACCCCCGCACTACTACCAAGGATATTCTTTAGTATCACGACCACAATTATCCATGCACCACGCCAAGAATATTTCAGGTATTCAATAATGGTCATGATCATGCCAACAATCTCGCCCATCAATGCACTACTACGCCAACGAGGACTTTTACCACATCATTTGTAAATTATTACTGGCCATGATTACAATCAATAATCCTCGGTCATAATCATACCAAGTCCATCTATGCACTATAAGCCATGTATGACTTTCAACAAAAATATAAAAATGAGGATGATGACAATGATATAAGAATTCAATAAAACAAGTTCAAGAATTATTTTATCCAGAACTAATAACGCCCAAATTGTCAACATGATATCGCTTTTGTAGAGTAAAATTCAAGAATGCTCGTAAGAATATTTCCATGAAAAGATATCGACGAAAGCGCAAATATCAAGGATATTCCACTAATTTCATGGAGTATAGAAGTCAAAACTTTAACCAACCGAGTATAATAAAGAATGGAATAACAAAAGAAATCACCAGCATGCGATAGAATCGCAGACAGCAAGTGTTATTCCAATGTAATAATAAATAATCTGAATCAGTCCCATGAAAACGCATGCATGTGATATTCCAATGTAATAATAAAGATTTAATCAGTCCCACAGAAAAACGCATGCATGTGATATTCCAATGTAATAATAAAGACGGAATCAGTCCCACAGAACGCAGAACGCATGCATGTGATATTCCAATGTAATAATAAAGATTTTAATCAGTCCCCAAAAAACGCATATATGTGATATTCCAATGTAATAATAAAGATTTTAATCAGTCCCAAGTAGAACGCATGCATGTGATGTTCCAATGTAATGATAAAGAATGGAACAATGTAAGAATTTCACCAAGTATAGGTAGTCACAGATAAGTTATTCCAAATGTAATAATAAAGAATGGAATAATGTAAGTTCTCTTCATGATAAGAAAGAAATAATACTCCCTACCTTAGAAAAACTCGGATAATCGAATAGTGAGGAAAGTAGCATTTCTTCTTCTTTCTATAATTTTCTCTATAATAATCGCCTAAAGCTTTTTGTGAATTGGTGAGAAATGAAGGAAGAATGAGCTTCTATTTATAAAAAAATATAGTTTCGATAATCGCACGCTTTGGGGCTCAAAAAATTTCAAAGACAATACCTCCAACTTTTCCTTTATTTTTAATTTAGTCATGGAAGTATTATCAAACTTGCACCACCTCCCCTAATAGTAAATAATGTGATTCAATAGTAAATTATGTGAATCAATAGTTCTGTATATGTGAAAATACGTAATTACAAAGATAAGACTTCCATCTATACCTCCATTTTTAACTTAGTCATGCAAGTATTATCAATCTTGCACCAACTCCCCTAATAGTAACAAGAATGTGAAACAATAGTATACACATGTGAACAAATAGTTATAATCATGTGAAATAATAGCAATCAATTGCTCATTTATCCTAAGTTAAATACCGATCGTCAATATAACCTCCGCACATCAATTATTATCAAATAATTGTCGATTTTCACTAACACAAATAATTCCAACACAATGAAACCATTTTTATCAAAAAATATAAATTTTGAAATTTCAAAGTTTGATTTTTCCCAAAAAAGTCAACGTCGATTTTTCGACCAAATAGTGAATTCAAAAATTTTGTGTTTATAGACTATTTTTACTAATTTCATCGCTCCGACTCAAATATCACGTCCGCAAGGCTCCAAATTCAACTCCAACACAACTTCAATTTTAATAACATTCATCATTAATATTATAACTCACAATATTTATCAACCAGTCGCTCCTGTGAAAGAGGGGCTTTCCAATAAGGATTTCTCCCTATCGGCGCCGCAATTAGTGACCAAACCTCTCCTCGATGTAACTTCTGACATCAGTAAATATTGCAATTTAATAATATGAATAACTTTTTGTCGCCTCAATTATTGATTTAATAAAATAATATATTATGCGTATGATGATACTACGACAATAATCGAATCAATAATACGAGAGATATGATGCAAAGAATTATCAGAAAGTAATAATCGAGTATAACCGAAAGTGACTTCTCACGTAAGCATCAATAATCAATACCGTGTGCTACTACGCAACCACGCCAGACATCAGATTTTTACTACCGGGTAGTTCAACAGCTAAACTCAGAAAACTTCCGCCGTTATTTTCATAAAGTATTTTGTCGCTTTTCAATCCGACAATAATTCCGCTGCTGGGGGGTCCACCAATGATTGTGCCATTGTATTTAATATTCCCCGTTAAAACGAATAATATTCCCCAACCAATCTAATATTATATAACAACTCATCAGATTTTGCAAAATTTGTAAATATTACCCACAACTATAACATTATATCAAATCCACACCATAATATCAAAAATATATTTCGAGAAAATTTAATCTTTATTCAAAAGTTGGGGTCTTACAACCTCCCTTCTTATGAAATTTCATCCTCTAAATTAGGTGCGACTCGGTATGTCAAGAGGTGAGGATACTTTGATTTCATTTCGATTCTAACTCCCTGTGTCATTTTCTCAACATCGTGGTTTCTCCACAAAACTTCGATTTTGAGGTATAACCTCGAGCGTAGAATATGTTCCTTCTTATCCAAGATTTTAACAGAACCTCTTCATACGTTAAATCTTCCTCTATTTCGTCCGGTTCTAACTCAATAATGTGGTTCGGTCTTTCACATATTTACGTAATATGGATATGTGAAAACGTTATGAACACGAGACATACTCAAGCAGTAACGCAAGTCTATAGCCACAGCTCCTACCGATCGAGGATTAAAATGGGCCAATGAATCGAGGATCGAGCTTTCTCTCTTTCCAAATCTTGTAACTCCTTTCCATGGAGCAACACGTAACAACACATGATCTCCAATATCGAATTCTACGCCCTTTCGATGAAGATCAAGATAACTCTTTTTTGTCGATCTTGTGAGGTTTTTATACGTTGTTTTGATCATTTCAATCTTTTCCGTAGTCATACGCATCAACTCGTCCCAACAACGCTGCTTCACCCACCTCATCCCAAAGATAATCGAGAACGACACTTTCTTCCATACAACGCCTCAAATGGAGCCATGCCAATACTTGTTTGATAACTCGTTGTCAGAGGAAAACTCCACCAATGGTAAGAACTTGTCCCAACTTCCTCAAGTCAAGGACACAGTAGTCTTAATAGATCTTCAAGAGTTTGAATCGTCCTCTCCGATCGCCTCGTCCGTTCCGAGGATGATATGCCGAAGCTAAATCGTAAAACTGCGCCCATAGCTTTTTTGCAAACTAACCCAAAATCTTGAAGTGAATCTTGGTCTCGATCGTAAACTATGGATACCGCATACCATGCAATCTTACAACCTCGCTTATGTACATATACGAAGCAAGACGCTCAAGTGTATAAGTTTCTCAGACGAGAAGAAATGAGCAGACTTGGTCAATCTATCAACAATGACCCAAATCGCATCTACGCCTTGAGAAACTTTGGGAAGACCAAGAAACTAAATCCATGGTAATGTGCTCCCACTTCCATTCTCGAATTTCAAGTGGTTGCAATGGACCTTTTGGTACTTGATGTCTCCGCTTAACTCGCTGACAAATTAGACACCTCGAGATAAACTCGCTATCTCTCTCTTCATATTGCTTCCACCAAAAAAATGTACGTCAAGATCACGATACATTTTGGTACTCCCTGTGATGGATGCAAATGGTGTGTTGTCAGGCGCCCATCATGATTTTATACTTTAAATCGTGGTCGTTAGAACACAAAGTCCGGAGTCGACTCAAGTATTCCTTCTTCATCGATTCTTGCTTCCTAAGATAGCACCTTCTTCAGACTTTCTTCCTCATACGCATCAGCCCGGATCTCAGAATCTCGAGCAACTTTAACTTTATCAATTAAAGTCTGCTCTACTCAGATATTCGCCATCATCACATGGGTCCCTCGAGTCTTTAACTCTATCTCCATCCTTTGCAAGTCACACAAAATGGGCTTTCAGGTTGATGAATATTGCACTGCATTCAAGATATGATCTTCTACTCAACGCGCTACCTACCACGCTCGCTTTTCCAGATGGTATCGATGGTACGATCATAATCTTTCAACAGTTCAAGCCAACGCCGTTGTCGCATGTCGAGTTCCTTTGAGTGAAGAAATATTCGAGGCTTTTTTACGATCCCGTAAAGATCTCCACTTTCTCTCCATACAAGTAATGCCTCCAAATTTTAAGTGCGAAGATAACAACCGCTAACTCTAGATCATGAGTAGGATAATTCCTCTCATATTCTTTGAGTTGTCTCGAGGCATAAAGCTATGACTTTCCCATGTTGCATGAGAACACATCCTAACCCTTTGCTCAAGCATCATCGTAGATGACAAATCCCTCCGAACCCGATGGTATTCACGTAACAAAATAAATGAGTCTCCTCGAAGTTCTTGAAAACTCTTCTCACATTCCTCGCTCCAACCGAATTTCAGATCTTTTCGAGTCACCGAAGTTAATGGAGTAGCGATTCGAGAAAATCCTTCCATTTAATCTCCGATAATAACCAAATTTAAACCGAGAAAGCTACGATTTTGGCCATCGATTTAGGTTGTTCCCAACTTTGAATAGCTTCAATCTTTGCGGGTCAACTGATATTCCATGACTTGATATACGTGCCCAAGGAATGCTACTTCCTCAAGCCGTAACTCGTGATTTCTTTAACTCGCATAAAGCTTATATTCACGTAAGCTTTTGGAGTATCAAATTTCAAGTGTTGCTTTCATGATCTTCACGGCTTTTTGAATAAATAAGGATGTCATCAATAAAGACGACCACAAATGATCCAAATATTCCTTGAATACTGGCTCATCATATCCATGAAGGCAAAGCAGGAGCATTAGTCAATCCAAAAGACATGACTAAGAATTCATAATGCCCGCATCGAAGTTCTCAAGGCGCCTTTGAATATCCTCGCTTTTAACCTTCAAATTGATGATATCCGTAATCTAAGATCGATCTTTGAAAAAAATTGTGCTCCTTGTAATCGATCAAACAGTCATCAATACGCGGGCAATGGGTACCTATTTTTGATGGTGACATGATTCAACTCCCGATAATCAATACAAAGTCGTGATACTCCCATCTTTCTTCTTCACTTAATGTAACAGAGCACCCCAAGGAGACGATTTTATTTAATGAAACCAATGTCTAACAATTCTCAGAATCGGGTCTTTAACTCCTCAAGTTCAATAGAGCCATTCGACATGGGCTTTTGAAATGGGTTTTGTACCGGTTCAAGGTCGATACAAAATTCAACTTCACGCCCGGGGTAGGCCAGAAGTTCTTCGTGGAATACGCCAGAAATTTATTAACAATAGAAATATCCTTCAAATCGATTTATTTTTGTTTAAACTGCGATACGAGCTAAGAAAGTTTGACATCCGCTTTTCAATAAACGAATAGCTTTATGGCTTGAGATGACCGTGATTGATTTTAATGGTTTGGTCGCTTGAATTCGCATAATAGGTTTATTAGGAATATGAAAGCTAACAACCTTATTTAAAACAATCAATTTTAGTATGATGAGTAGTTAACCAATCAATCCCTAGAATCACGCCAAATGCAAGTATTTTTAAGGAGATAAGATCGACAGTAACGTAAGGTTACCGATTTGAATCAAACAAGACTTATAAACAAGTGGATGTAATGAAGGTTTCTCCTAATGGAGTTTCAACAGATAAGTCAAAGTCTAATTTCTCCTGAGTCAAATTTAAACGCTGAGCGCAAGTAGAGAAATAAAAGAATGGGTAGAACCCAGATCAAATAAGGTATAGACTTCACTAGAGTTTATGATAAGCTTACCCGTGATAACCTCGTCGTTCTCGCTTTTTCGGGAGGTCACAACAAACGCCTCCTCAGACTACCGGCTTTTGATTTTTTCTCGGGACTACTTGGTGTGCCTCCATCCTAGCTGAATTTGTCTTCGTGAACGACAAAATCGAGCTAAGTGACCTTCTCTTCCACAATTATAACACGCTTTGACGGCATCGCGCAGCTTTGACCGATGTGTCCCTCCCTCCGCATTTGAAGCATACGATAGTGGTCGTTTCTCCTTCCTTAACAACTAAAAAAAAAAGGCCGACGCCTTTCCATCATTGTTGAATCTCTTTTTTGAAATGTCCATTTTATTGTTTCGCTATGATTACCACCAAGTGGTTACCATTTTTCGCATGTTGATTCCTCCACGCTTGTTGTCACCGCTTTCACGATCGTTACCACTAATCGGTATTTTCATTCCGCTTTTACCGCTTTCTTCGTCAGGTTGACTCATTATCGCGCTTCCAATAATCGAGCCCTATTTACAACATCCGAAATACAAACACGCTTTATGAGAAATAAGATATTGTCGATTCCTGCTTTCAAACCTCTTAAAACATTCGGTCATTCGCTTCCTCATTATCAACCAAATGGGATGCAAACCGGATAACTCCGCAAATTTTAGCCTCAGATCATGACACTACTGGCCATATTGTTTTGTTCCAACTTGATAAACTCCACCTCCTTCATGTGATTTAATACTTTCGGAAAGTACTTGTCGCTGAATGCCTTCGAACTTCTCCCAAGACATCTTGAAAAGGCCAGTCAGGGTACGCTTTTTACGATTCCCACCAAGAATCGCGCTCTTCACGCAACATAAAGGTGGTAAGGGAACCTTTGTTTCTCTGAGCATCCCAAGACATCAAATATCTCGTTATCTCGCTTTATCCATGCTTCCGCCTTTAAGTGGTTTTTGCTCTCCAATAAACTCCGTGGTCCCAGCCTCGAACGTTTTAAGGTGATCGTCCGAGAGTCGCCTGTTGTTTCCACCGCATTTTGGACAGAGCCGCCTCACCGATGTCGCATGAATCAGATGAAGCCTCTAACATTCCATCGCTCATCATTTGGTCGTTGTTGTTGTATGATGAGGATTGTCGCCTTCCCGATGCACATTGTCTCGGTTATCGATCCGTGGAGACTCAACGGCCTCTTGTGCTCCATTGATGTTCTCAACATTCTGATGCCATTTTCAAACATCGCCACAAAACAAGGGTTAATCGACATGAAACATATTATCCCCTACACTCGACCAACCAATTAAATACCAAATAAACTTTAGTAGGTCATACTAGCGTAAGGAATTTCCGCCTCCCTCCTAGTTCTAGTCTCACATCTTAGCTGTGGATCATATCCCTAAGCTTTGATATTAACCGTGACGCCCCAAAATAGGTATACATCACCCATCTCGAAGTCGCCAAATACATGGTATGTAATACAAATACAACTTAATTATACAACCGTCGTGGTAAAATACGACAAAACATAAGTCGTGAGTTTTAATACAAATATTGTCTACTAGAGAATATACAAACTCAAAAGGAGTCAATATTATTACAATTATTATCACACTATTTCACGTAATAAAGTGAGGACTACTAATGCTATTATCCGTCCGCCACCCGCTCCCCGACTAGTCCCCTCGCTACGCTCTCATTTCAAGAGAACAATAAAAGTAAAAGGGTGAGCTCAACTAGCCCAAGAGGAAATATTATGACTAAGATAATGCGTAATATATTATCGTTAGCCTTCAACAAAGTTGTTAAACCGATACAATATAACAACCATCAAGTTTAATCGCAATGAACAAGCAATCCATTAAAAGAGTCAAGTCAAGAGAATAAAATCTACTATCTTTTATGATTTAAAAGGTTTTTCATCACTTTTATCGCGGGACTCAAATTTTAATAAATAATCCACATCATCGAATCACCCCGCACTACTACGGCCAAGGATATTCTTTAGTATCACGCACCACAATTATCCACGCACTACGCCAAGAATATTTGTGTATTCAATAATGGTCATGATCATGCCAACAACTCGCCCATCAATGCACTACGGGCCAACGAGGACTTTTTACCACATCATTTGTAACATTACTACCATGATTACAATCAATAATCCCTCGGTCATAATCATACCAAGTCCATCTATGCACTATAGGCCATGTATGACTGACTTTCAACAAAATATAAACATGAGGATGATGACAATGATATAAGAATTCAATAAAACAAGTTCAAGAATTATTTTATCCAGAACTAATAACGCCCAAATTGTCAACATGATATCGCTTTTGTAGAGTAAAATTCAAGAATGCTCGTAAGAATATTTCCATGAAAAGATATCGATGAAGCGCAAATATCAAGGATATTCCACTAATTTCATGGAGTATAAGTCAAAACTTTAACCAACCGAGTATAATAAGGAATGGAATAACAAAAGAAATCACTGTGCACGCGATAGATCGACATGCAAAAGTTATTCCAATGTAATAATAAATAACGGGAATCAGTCCCAAACAGAAAACGCATGCATGTGATATTCCAATGTAATAATAAAGAGATTTAATCAGTCCGCAGAAACGCATGCATGTGATATTCCAATGTAATAATAAAGATTTAATCAGTCCCCAGAAAAACGCATGCATGTGATATTCCAATGTAATAATAAAGACATTAATCAGTCCTGTAAGAAAACGCATGCATGTGATATTCCAATGTAATAATAAAGATTTTAAACCAGTCCCACAGAAGAACGCATGCATGTGATGTTCCAAATGTAATGATAAAGAATGGAACAATGTAAGAATTTCACCAAGTATAGTGGTAGCTCACAGATACAAAAGTTATTCCAATGTAATAATAAAGAATGGAATAATGTAAGTTCTCTTCATGGATAAGAAAGAAATAATACTCCCTACCTTTAAAAACCGGATAATCGAATAGTGAGGTAGTAGCATTTCTTCTTCTTTCTATAATTTTCTCTATAATAATCGCCTAAAGCTTTTGTGAATTGGTGAGAAATGAAGGAAGAATGAGCTTCTATTTATAGAAAAATATAGTTTCGATAATCGCACGCTTTTGGGGCTCAAAAATTACAAAGACAATACCTCCAACTTTTCCTTTATTTTTAATTTAGTCACGGAAGTATTATCAAACTTGCACCACCTCCCCTAATAGTAAATAATGTGATTCAATAGTAAATTATGTGAATCAATAGTTCTGTATATGTGAAAAAATATTAATTAAAGATAAGACTCTCCATCTATACCTCCATTTTTAACTTAGTCATGCAAGTATTATCAATCTTGCACCAACTCCCCTAATAGTAACAAGAATGTGAAACAATAGTATACACATGTGAACAAATAGTTATAATCATGTGAAATAATAGCAATCAATTGCTCATTTATCCTAAGCTAAATACCCGATCGATCGTCAATATAACCTCCGACATCAATTATTATCAAATAATTGTCGATTTTCACTAACACAAATAATTCCAACACAATGAAACCATTTTTATCAAAAATATAAATTTTGAAATTTCAAAGTTTGATTTTTCCCAAAAAAGTCAATCTGCTGATTTTTCGACCAAATAGTGAATTCAAAAATTTTGTGTTTATAGACTATTTTTACTAATTTCATCGCTCCGACTCAAATATCACGTCCTGCCTCCAAATTCAACTCCTAACACAACTTCAATTTTAATAACATTCATCATTAATATTATAACTCACAATATTTATCAACCGTGTCGCTCCCAGAAAGAGGGGCTTTCCAATAAGGATTTCTCCCTATCGGGCGCCGCAATTAGTGACCAAACCTCTCCTCGATGTAACTTCTAGACATTGTAAATATTGCAATTTAATAATATGAATAACTTTGTCGCCTCAATTATTGATTTAATAAAATAACATATTATGCAGATGATACTACGACAATAATCGAATCAATAATACGAGAGATATGATGCAAAGAATTATCAGAGTAATAATCGAGTATAACCGAGTGACTTTGACTTCTCACGTAAGCATCAATAATCAATACCGCGTGCTACTACGCAACCACGCCAGACATCAGATTTTTACTAACCGGTAGTTCAACAACAGCTAACTCAGAAAACTTCCGCCGTTATTTTTATAAAGTATTTTTGTCGCTTTTTCAATCCGACAATAATTCCATTGCTGGGGGTCCACCAATGATTGTGCATTGTATTTAATATTCCCTCGTTAAAACGAATATTCCCCCAATCGAATATTATATAACAACTCATGTGATTTTGCAAAATTTGTAAATATTACCCACAACTATAACATTATATCAAATCCACACCATAATATTCAAAATATATTTCGAGAAAATTTAATCTTTATTCAAAACCTAGTTCTATTCCCGATACCAACTCGATATTAACGTTACGCCCAAAATAGCCAACATCACCCAAGTCGCCAAATACATGGTATGTAAACAACTACAACTTCATTAATATAATTGTCGGCAAAATACGACAACACATAAATCGTGAGTTTAAATACAAATATTGTCTTCTAGATAATATCCACACTCAAATAAAGTCCTCATTATAATTATTGATACACTATTTTACAAAATAGTGAGGACTACTAAAACAACTGCTTGAACCATTACTCCACACCCCGACTAGTTTCCCGCTATATTCTCGCCTCCCGAGAAGAAAAATGGAACAAAAAAGGAAAAGGGTGAGCTCAACTAGCCAAAGAAAGAATATTATGACTAAGATAATGTACAACAAATTATCCTTAGTCTTCAACAGGGAAAATCTGATAGTAATACAATAGACAACAAGTTTTAGATCAACAATCGCAATGGAAACAACAATTCATTGTAAGAGTTAAGTAGAGAATGAAATCTACTATCATCTATGAATTTAAAAGTCCATCATCGATATTTTATCCTCGTAACATCAATCAATATACATCTTGAATCAAATAGTCATCTTTGCACCACAAAAGCCAAAGATATTCATCATCATGGGTCATGTTCATCTCAACACTGCTCATCTTTGCACTACGGGCCAAAGATATTCATCAAGAAATCATTCATCTTTGCACTATAAAAGCCAAAGATATTAAGTAATATCATCATTTAGGACCGAGGATGATGAAAATATATTTTAAAGAAAACGAATCAAAGTGAGACAAAAGAACAAATATTAAGGATTCGTATTTCCGGTTTATCCATGTTCAAAAATACTCCATAATAAACTATCAGTGGAGCGTAATTCAAAAATGAAGATCAAAACATAGATCCAATCAAAGATAGAAACCATAATAGACAATCTTGGACACATAAAAGAAAATTTAATTTTTTTGTGAATAGTGTCGTATTCGTGAATAGTGTCGTCGTGAATAGTGTCGAACGTGAATAGTAACTCGACACTAAAAGGTAGAAATTCCACAAGAAAAATCATCGTGAATAGTAACTCGTGAATAGTAACTCGTGAATAGTAATTCATGAATAGTAACTCGTGAATAGTAATTCATGAATAAGTAACTCGTGAATAGTAACTCATAAATAGTAACCCCGACATGAAAAAGATAAGAATTTCACAAAAAAATCTTACCAATATTCCTAAGATAATGATATTGAAAGAAATAATATCATTTATAAAAAAATAACATCCCTTACCTCAAAAAGACAAGATTTCCGACCGAATATCGGATATAGTGTCAAGGAAACTTGCAATCAGATAGCAACACTCAAAGTATCAAAATACTCACAAAAATACGCCGATAATATAGAGAGAAAACTTCATTCGTGTGATTTTCAATTCTAACCTAAGCACCCTATTTATAGAAAATGCTTAGAACACCAAAGCGTAAAATTTAATAAAATAATATTATTTATTAAAAATTATACGCATACACTTTGAATTTGAATTCAAAGATATTTTAACAACACATGTGGGGCCCACCAATCAACAAAAACATGTTTTTATCAAAAAATGCAACAAAATCTTCAAAATCAATTATTCCGAACTTCAATAATTCATAATAAATAGCCTTTTATCGTAAAAAATTTGAATCTTATGTCCTTCCATAGGAAATTCAATTCTCTACAACTTTGTAAGTTTAAGTTTTTCCAAATTCCAAACAAAAATTGACTGAAATCCACATACGGACGATTTTTGCATGCTATAATCAAATTTCAGTCAAAAATGGGGTCCACCAACACACAAAACATGTGTTAAACATTTTTGTAACAAAAATACTCTTCCTCCTCATTTATTCATATATCCCACATTCATTGTAAAAATATCACCATTATTATATTATTATAATATAATAATATATTTAAATGAATTATTTTATCATAAAAGATAAAATATCAATTTTCAACAATTGTCACATTAAAATTTTCTCCATCTATATCCACATAAAATGAATATTTTCCTTATCATATAAATCAATAATTAATTATTCACAAATAATATTACGTAATCACAATATCGACAACTGTGCCGCTCCTGAGAAAGAGGGCTTTTCAATAAGGATTTCTCCTCATCGGGCAAGCAATTAAAGTGACCAAACCTCTCCTTAGATGTAACTTTCTAGACATCGCCAATAATGCTATCTAATAATATTATTCAAATAATATGAATTATCGATCCGATAATGGAAAATATCGTAGTAGTGACAATTATTCAAACAACAATAATATAAAATATCAACGCAAAGCAATTATTGAATCAATAAAATAAAATATTGAACAAGAATTATCGTAATAATTATCGAGTAAGTGCCTTCACGTAAGAATCAATAATTCGTGCAATACCGCGGTGCCATCGCACGTAAACATCGCAGACATCGTGTTTTAACCACCGGGTATTCCAACAAATTGTTAACTCAGAATAACTACACCGTTATTTATAAAAACTCATACTTGTCATTTTCTTCATCCAATCGCTTTTCCATTATGGGGCCCACAAAAGGTCGCGCCATCGCATTTAATATTCCCCTCCACAAGAAGAATATTCCACCACCAAACGAATATTTCCCACAACAATGAATATTTTATAACCACTTGCTTATTTAAAATATTTCACATGATTTTACCCATAACTAACCACATTAATCAAATCAACCCTTACTATTTCAAAATAATAATTAGAGAAATTAAATCTTTATTTATAAAAAGTTGGGGTCTTACAACCTCTCCTCCTTATGAAATTTCATCCTCGAAATCGACGACGTACCGGTATTTCAAAAGGTGAGGATACCTCGCTTTCATTTCGATTCCAAGTATCATTTCTTCAAGATGGTTCCTCCACAAAACCTTAACTTGCAGGTATAACCTTTGTACGTAGGACATGCTCTTGCATATCCAAGATCTTACCGGTACTTCCTCAGACGTTAAATCTTCTATTTATCTCATCTTCGGTTCTAACTCAATAATGTGGTCGGGTCATCCACATATTTACGTAACATCGACACGCCGAAAAAAACGTTATGAACACGCACATACTTGGTATAAAATGTGTCTATAGGCCACGCTCCTACTCGATCGAGAATCTCAAATGGACTAATAAATCAAGGTTTGAGATTTTCCTCACATCGCCGATTCTCGCTTTTGGAATAACGACTTCTTGCATCTTCTTCTTCATATTCATCAACTCCAGTCTGTAGAGCTTGAGCGACTTTTAAATTTATCGATTAAAGTCGATTCTAATCATATATTTGTTATCTTCACGCAGAGTTCTTGGAATCTTTAACTCTATCTCCATCTTCCGTAAGTCATACGAAATGGGTCTTTGTGTTAACAATATCGCACTCAGAACGCATACAATCTTTTACTCAACACGCTACCTACCACGTTCGTTTTTTTTTCCAGATGGTATTGAATGGTATGGTCGTAATCTTTCAAAATACTCGAGCCAACGAGTTGTCGCATGTCGAGTTCTTAGAAGCTCTTCTCACATTCTCGCTCCATTCAAATTTTGTATCTTTTCAAGTCACCGAAGTTAATGGAGTATCGATTCGAGAAAATCCTTCCACTAATCTCCTCGATAGTAACCTAACTAAGCCTAGAAAGCTACTTTATTTCGACATCGAATTTAGGTTGCTCTCAACTATGACTCATATCCCAATCTTGGATAAGACGTCACAATGGCACCTATCGCCTTTACCACCGCATCTAATATGACGCCCCTACACAGAGAGTCCGGTTTCAAAGCAGCATTCCACAAAGGAAGTCACCCGACAGAGGCTAAGGTACCAACTCTCGTAGTTAGGTTTTTAACTCCTAAAGTTCAATAGAGCCATTCGATATGAGATTTTAGAAATGGGTTTTGTACCGTTCAAAGTTCGATACAAAATTCAATATCACGCCGGGGTAAGCCAGAAATTCTTCAGAAATACGTCAGAAATTCACTAACAACAAAATATTATTCAAATCGACGTATTTTATTCAAGTCCATGACATGGGTAAGAAAGCTCGACATCCGCTTTTTCAATAAACGAATGGCTTTATGGCTTGATATGAAGTGATCGACTTAGTGGTTTGGTCTTGAATTCGCATAATACAGTTGGTTAGGAATATGAAAACTAACAACCTTATTTAAAACAATCAATTTTAGCATGATGAGTGGTTAACCAATCAATCCCTAAGATCACATCAAATGCAAGAATTTTTAAAGATATAAGATCAACAGTAATGTGAGGGTACCAATGTGAATCAAGCAAAATTTATAAACAAATGGATGTAACGAAAGTTTTCCTAACGAAGTTTCAACAAATAAGTCAAAGTCTAATTTCTCAAGAGTCAAGTTCAAACGCTGAGCACAAGTAGAGAGATAAAAGAATGGGTAGAACCCAGATTCAATAAGGTATAAACTTCACAAGAATTTATGATTAACTAACCCGTGCTAACTTCGCTCAAGTTACTCGCTTTTTTGAGAAGTCACGAAAAACGCTCTTCCAAGAACCGCCGACTTTGACTTTTGTCCAGACAACCTTTTGAGTCACCATCCTCGCTGGACTTGGTTTTCACACAGACAATCTCGAGCTATATGACCATCTTTTCCACAACTAAAACATACCTTGAAGGTTGTGAAACAGTTTGGACTTATGTGTCCCTCTTCTCCGTGATTCATAGCATCTAATCGCTGGGCGGTCTTTCTCCTCCCTAGAATTCGTTGTTGGTGTTTGTGCCGACGCCTTCCCGCCATTGTTGAATCTTTCTTTTGAAATTTCCACTTGACTCACCTTTCCTATTATCTTCGCCATGATTACCATCAAGTGGTTACCATTTTCGCATGATAATTTCCTCCACGATGGTTATCATTGTTCGACTTGATCGCCACACCTGTACGATTATCATCGAGTTGTTGGTCATTATTCTTCAATTGAGTTGACTCATTATCGCGCCCAATAATCGAGCCCTATTCACAACATCCGAATATAAACAAAGTTTGTGAGAAATGAGGTATCGACGTATTTTGGGTTTCAAACCTCAGAAACATTCGCCATCATTCTCTCCTCATTATCAACCAAATGGGATGCAAAACCGGACAACTCGGCAAACTTAGCTTCAGCATCGCGACATCGCTCATATTGTTTTGCTCAACTTGATGAACTCTACCTCCTTCATGTGACGAATACTTTCAGAAAGTACTTGTCGTTGAACAATTTTCGAACTTCTCCCAAGACATCTTCTTCATGCAGCAGTCGAAAGTACGCTTTACTGGATTCCCACCAATAATCTGCCTCTCCTCGCAACATGAAGGTGGCGAAAGGAACCTTTTGCTCCTCCTCGAGCATCCCAAGACATCAAATATCTTAGTGATCTCGCTTTATCCACGCCTCTCGCCGTAAGTGGTTCCGCTTTCCCAAAAACTCCGTGGTCCTAACTCCTCGAATCGCTTAAGCAAGTGACCATCCGTGAGTTGCCAATGTTTCCACCGCATTTTGAACAAGTAGTCTCTCTCGCTTGGTTTTGCATGAATTCTAGAAAGTTCCTAAACATACCATCGCTCGTCATTTGGTCGGTGTGTTATTGTTTATTATGAGGAGGGTTATCGCCTTCCTTATCCCCGGTATCGATCGCTGGTGACTCAACTGGCCCTCATGTGCTCCATCGCTTATCTCAACATCTTCGAGATGCCATTTTACTATCACAAAACAAATGGTTAATCGACATGCCACATATTATCCCTATATTATTCGATCGACCAATTAAATAACAAATAAGCTTAGTAGGACACACTAGTGAAGGATTTACTGCCTCTCCCTCCTAGTTCTATTCCTCGATCTCCGCCAGAGACCATATCCCTAAGCTCGATATCAACCGTGACGCCCAAAATAGGTATACATCACCCATTTTGAGTCGCCAAATACATGGTACAGAAACAACTACAACTTCATTAATACAATTGTCGTGCAAAATACGACAACACATAAACTGTGAGTTTAAATACAAATATTATCTTCTAGATAATATCCACACTCAAATAAGTCCTCATTATAATTATTGATACACTATTTTACAAAATAGTGAGGACTACTAAAACAACTGTCTTGAACCATTACTCCACACCCCGACTAGTTCCCGCTATATTCTCGTCTCCTGAGAAGAAAATGGAACAAAAAGGAAAAGGGTGAGCTCAACTAGCCCAGTAAAGAATATTATGACTAAGATAATGTACAACAAATTATCCTTAGTCTTCAACAGGGAAAAATCTGATAGAATACAATAGACAACAAGTTTTAGATCAACAATCGCAATAAAAAATAACAATTCATTGTAAGAGTTAAGTAGAGAATGAAATCTACTATCATCTATGAATTTAAAAGTCCATCATCGATATTTTATCCTCGTAACATCAATCAATATACATCTTGAATCAAATAGTCATCTTTGCACTATGTGCCAAAGATATTCATCACCGTCATGTTCATCTCAACACTGTTCATCTTCGCACTACGCCAAAGATATTCATCATAAAATCATTCATCTTTTGCACTACAAAAGCCAAAGATATTAAGTAATATCATCATTTAGGACCGAGGATGATGAAAATATATTTTAAAGAAAACGAATCCAAGTGAGACAAAAGAACAAATATTAAGGATTCGTATTTCGGTTTATCCATGTTCAAAAATACTCCATAATAAACTATCAGGAGTAAAATTCAAAAATAAAGATCAAAACATAGATCCAATCAAAGATAGAAACCATAATGCATAATCTTGGACACAAAAAAGAAAATTTAATTTTTTTCGTGAATAGTGTCGATTCGTGAATAAAGGTCAGATACGTG
Source organism: Panax quinquefolius (assembly GCA_020205615.1). Classification (NCBI taxonomy): domain Eukaryota; kingdom Viridiplantae; phylum Streptophyta; class Magnoliopsida; order Apiales; family Araliaceae; genus Panax; species Panax quinquefolius. The sequence continues at coordinate 97,289,460 of CM035160.1, read as the reverse complement.
AATAGTGCCGATACGTGAATAGTAACTCTGACACTAAAAGGTAGAAATTCCACAAGAAAAATCATCATGAATCATACTGAATAAGACTCGTGAATAAGAACTCATGAATAGTAACTCATGAATAGTAACTCATGAATAGTAACCCGATAAAAAGATAAGAATTTCACAAGAAAAATCTTACCAATATTCCAAAGATAATGATATTGAAAGAAATAATATCATTTATAAAAAATAACATCCCTTACCTCAAAAGACAAGATTTCGATCGAATATCGGATATAGTGTCAAGGAACTTGCATCAGATAAAGCAACACTCAAAGTATCAAAATACTCACAAAAATACGCCGATAATATAGTAGAGAGAAAACTTCAGCTTTTCGTGTGATTTTCAATTCTAACCTAAGACCCTATTTATAGGAAAATGCTTAGAACACCAAAGCGTAAAATTTAATAAAATAATATATATTTATATAAAAATATTATGCACACTTGACATCTAAATTTAGCATATTTTGCAACAACACATGTGGGGCCCACCAATCATAAAAAAAACATTTTTTATCATAAAAAATATTTAAAAATTCAAAAATCAAATATTTCTAACTTCAATAATTCATAATAAATAGCCTTTTATCAAAAAAATTTGAATCTTATGTCCTTTCATATAGAAATTCAATTCTCTACAACTTTGTAAGTTTAAGTTTTTCCAAATTCCAAATGTAAAATCGATCAAATCCACATACTGGACGATTTTATTGTGCTATAATCAAATTTCAACCAAAATGGGGTCCATCAACACACAAAACATGTGTTAAACATTTTTTGTAACAAAAATACTCTTCCTCCTCATTTATTCATATATCCCACATTCATTGTAAAAATATCACCATTATTATATTATTATAATATAATAATATATTTAAATGAATTATTTTATCGTAAAAGATAAAATATCAATTTTCAACAATTGTCACATTAAAAATTTTCTCCATCTATATCCACATAAAATGAATATTTTCCTTATCATATAAATCAATAATTAATTATTCACAAATAATATTACGTAATCACAATATCGACAACTGTGTCTGCTCCTCAGAAAGAGGGGCTTTCCAATAAGGATTTCTCCTCATCGGGCGCGGAAAGAATTAAGTGACCAAACCTCTCCTTAGACGTAACTTTCTAGACATTGCCAATAATGCTATCTAATAATATTATTCAAATAATATGAATTATCGATCCGATAATGAAAAAAGAGTGACAATTATAAAACAATAATAATATAAAATATCAACGTGACAATTATTGAATTAAAATAAAATATCGAACAATACATCAACAATAATATAAAATATAAACGCAATAGCAATTATGCTTTAACCAATCAACAAAAAATAAAATATCGTCATTAATAAACAACTTATATCACTAATAATTATCGAGTAGTGCCTTAAATATTTATTCAATTACGTAAAGAATCAATAAATCGTAAATTAATAATGTTAATGAATTTTATAATAAATTTATTTGCATTTAATTTAAGGAGATAATTAAATTAATTGTATGCTTAATTAATTAATTAAATTAAATGAATTGTTTAATTTCCAATGTTAAATATAAATTGTCAAATATAATAATGAATAGTTTGGGAATACACCTTTGGCATTATTCAACCGACGCTACCTTTTTTGTTTTTCAAATTTGTGGGAGGCCGCTTATATTATTCCTAAGCCGCTCTAGATACGAAGGAAGAGAGAATTAAAAGAGGTCGAGAGTGAGGAATCGCTTTAATCTTCATCCAAGAAAGGAGAGATTTCACCATCTTCATGTAAAAACTTAAATTTTTTTAAATAAAAAGGAATTTCCTTTATTTATTATTTTGAAATAAGAAGGGTTGATTTGATTAATGTGGATAGTTAAGGGTTAAATATGCAAATATTTCAAAATTAAGCAAGTGGTTATAAAATATTCATTATCGCTTGGGAATATTCGTTGGTCGTGGAATATTCGCATCGCTTTGGGAATATTCGCATTTACAGCAGCCCATGTGTGGGCCCCATAACGGAAAGTGATTGGATGAAGAAAACGACAAATATAAGTTGTTTTTAAAAATAACTACAGAAGTTGTTACCAAGTAATCATCATTGAATACCCTAGTGGTTAAAAACACACTAATACGCTGCTGTTCAACAAGAAGAAGACTTGGTATCGCACCAATTATTGATTCTTACGAAGAAGGCACTACTCAATAATGGTTACAAAGAATTATCGCTCAAAGATTTTATCGAGTTAATAATTGTCATATTGATATTTTATATTGTCATTGTTTCAATAATCACATTACACAAGATCTTTCATTATCGGCAATAATTCATATTATCCGAATAATATTATTAGATAACATTATTGGCAATGTCTAGAAAGTTCTCGCCTAAGGAGAGGTTTGGTCACCTAATCAAGGCCAAGAAGAAGAAATTTTATCGAAAGCCCCTCTTCCCTGAACCGCCTGTTGTCAATATCAGGATTCGTAATATTATTTGTGAATAATTAATTATTGATTTATATGATGAGGAAAATATTGATTTTATGTGGATATAGATGGAGAAAATTTTTAAAATGACAATTGTTGAAAATTAATATTTTATCTTTTTCTCGATAAAATAATTCATTTAAATATATTATTTTAATAATATATTAACTGGTGATATTTTTACAACTAATGTGGGATATATGAGTATACGAGAAGAAGAGTATTTTTGTTGCAATAAATGTTTAAAACATGTTAAACATGCTCATGGACCCCATTTATCGATCAAATTTGATTATAATTTTGTAAAATCGCCCGCTTGTGGATTTTTGGTCAATTTCTATTTGGAATTTGGAAAACTTTCTTCTGCAAAGTTGTAGAGAATTGAATTTCCTATAAAACTCGCGAGATTCGAATTTTCTGATGAAAGGGCTATTTATTATGAATTATTGAAGTTCAAGTTCAAATAATTAATTTTGTAAGTTTTAATTATTTATTTTATGAAAACGTTTTTATCATTTCTTTTCTAGAAGGTGGCATGTGGGAAATGCTAGGATCTGAATTCTAAGGTTATGATGAATTTGATATATATATATATATATATATATTAATTTATTAAATTTTCGCTTTGTGTTCTAAGCAATTTCCTATAAATAGGTGCTTAGGTTAGAATTGAAAATCACACCGTAAAATCAAGTTTTTCTCTATATTATCGAGTTTATTCTTGTGAGTATTTTGAGTATACTTTGAGTATTGCTATACTTGCAAGTCCAAGTCATAGCCTATATCCTGTTTCAAATTGTAAGATCGATCTTTCGAGGTAAGTGGATATTATTTTTTTTGTAATGATATTATTTCTTCAATATCATTATGTCAAATGTTGATCCAAGTTTTTATCAAATTTGGAACTTTTTCATGTCTGGGGTTATTATTCATGGGTTACTATTCATGAGTTACTATTCACGAAGTTACTATTCATGAAGTTACTATTCACGAAGTTACTATTCACGAAAGTACTATTCATAAGCGTGAAGATGTTTTTGTGGAATTTCTATCTTTGGTGTCTGAGTTACTATTCACGACTATTTCACGATAACAAGACTATTCACGATACTAAGACTATTCAATTAAAAATAAAATTTCTTCTTTTGTCCAAAATATCTATTTCGGATACTAACTCGATCAGATCCATGTTTTGATCATTCTGAATTTTACACCACTATGATTATTTTTTGAGGTATTTTTGACGTGGATAAAACCAAGTACTAATCCTTAATCCTTAATCCTTGTCATTTTGTTTCATCGGATTCGCTTTTTTAAAAATATTTTTCATCATCCTCACCTTAAATGATGATATTATTGAATATCTTCGCCTCAGAAAGTGCAAAGATGAATGATTTTCAAGAATATCTTTGGCCCAGTAGAAAAAGATGAATGTGTGTGAGATGAATACGACCGATTGATTAATATCTTTCGCCTCAGAGTGCAAAGATGAACAGTGTTTAAATGAATACGACTAATCGATGAATATCTTTCGCCCAGTAAAGCAAAGATGAATATTTGATTCCGTATGTATATCGATTGATGTTACAGGATAAAATATTGATGATGGATCGTTAAATTCATAGATTATAGTAGATTTCATTCTCTCACGTAACTCTTCTATGAATTATTATTTCACCGCGTAATATTGATCTCAAACTTGTCATTGCCTATCAGTATTCTATCGATTTTTCCTCGTCAAGACTAACGATAATTTGTCAGATATTATCTTAGTCATAATATTCTTTATCGGGCTAGTGAGCTCACCCTTTTCCTTGTTGTTCCATTTTTTCTTCTCGTGAGGCTAGAATGTAAATGAGTACTAGCTCTGGGTATGGAATGAAGGTTCTAGAGAGAGTTGTTTAGTAGTCCTCACCATTTTGTAAAATAATGAATCAATAATTATGATGGGGATTTATTTGTATGTGGATATTGTCTTGTAAGACAATATTATATTTAAACTCATTAAGATATATTGTCGTATTTCACACCTACATTTGTATTATCAAGTCAGTAGTTTGCTTTTTGTACCATGTATTCGGGCGCACTCGTAACGGGTGTTGTGTATACCTATTTTGGGGGCGCCACAGCTTGGTATCGTAGCTTAGGATACGATCTCCATGAGATCGGAAAAAAACTAGAGGGGAGAGACGAGTAAATCCTTCGCTAAAGGTGTCCTACCTAAGCTTATTTGTTAGTCGGGTCAAGATATAGGATATTATGTGATATATCGATTTCTTAATTAACCCTTATTTTATGACAAGATTTGAGAATGTCGATCGAGAATATTAATAAGTGGAGTAAATGAGACCGTGGAGATGCCTCAGATTTACCAACGAGGAGAACGGTAACAGTCGGCAATGTTCCTCCCGTGAACAACACCACCGAAAGCGTGATGATGAACGAGGGATGTTTAGAAGCTTTTTGCAGCTCATGCAAAATCGCATAAAGGAGACTCGTGTTCAAAATACATGTGAGGAAATGATAGTAATTCACGGTGGTCACAACCAAGCAGCTCAAAGAGTGGGACCACTGCACTGGGAAAGCTTTGATCCGATTAAAGCGAGAGACGGGTCAAACAAATTACCAAGATATTCGATGTCTGGGATGCACGGAGGAACAGAAAGTTCCATTCGCCACCTTTATGTTCCGTGGCGAGGCAGACATCGGTGGAATTGTGAAGCGCACTCCATCCAACCGCACTCAAAGATGTCATGGGAGACGCTTTTTAAAGGGCTTCAATGACAAGTACTTCCCGAAAGTATTCGCTATACGTAAGGAAGTGGAGTTTATTAGACTAGAGCAGAGTAATAACACGATTTGTCCCAAAGACGAGGCGTAAGTTCATGAGTTATCCTGTGTTTGCACCTCATTTGGTGGAGAATGAGGAACGATGACGCGGATGTTTCGAGAGGTTTGAAACCCACATACGCCAAGATCTCATTTCTCATAAATTTTCTCTATTCAGATGTTGTCAATGTGGCTCTCTTGTTAGAGCGAGAGAACGAGATAAATACGCTCAACCGAGGGACCATAACTGTGGATCATATCAAGATAAGAAGCCATCGTAATAACGATAACCAAATGGAGAAAGAAGAATACAGACAAAGGCAGAACCACTCCGTGGTAATCGTGGCCATGAAAATAGAAGAAGTTTAGCCTGGAGGAGATTTTAAAAGAGGAGATTCAACAACCACCATGTGAAGACGCCGCCAGCAAAGAGAGTAACTAGTTTTATGGAGGAGACGACCACCAATTTGGCCATATGCTACAAATGCGAAAAGAGGGATATATCACCAAACCGCCCACAACAAAGCTTCAAGGTATGCTATAATTGTGGAAAGGAAGGACATATCGCCGAGATCAGACGAAGAGAATAAACCTAGTTCATGGGGGATGGTGACTCAAAAGATCGTCCCGTAAAAGTCAAAGTCAACGATTCCGGAAGAGCGCTTTGTTGTGATCGGTCAAAATGCGAGGAACCCGAACGGTTAGCACACGTTAGTTAATTATAAATTTTGCAAGTATATATACCTTACTAGATATTGGTTCTACCCATTCTTTATCTCTCTTACTTGCGCTTTCAACGCTTGAACTCACTTCACGAGAAATTAAACTTTGACCTATCTCGTGGAGACTCCATTAGAGAAACTTTCATTACATCCGTTGTTTAAAAATCTTGCTTGATTCAAGTGGCACTATCACATTACCGTTAACCTTATTTCTATAGAGATATTTGCTTTTGATGTGATTTTAAGGTTAACTACTCATCACGCCAAATTGATTGCTTTTGTAAGGTTGTTAGTTTTCATATTCCTAAGCAAACTCGTTATTCAATTCAAGCAATCAAACCATCAGTAGTCAAACATTTTCATATCAAGCCATGAAGTCATTCGCTTATTACGGATGTCAAGTTTTCTTAGTCCATGTTATGGATTTGAATAAAGACACGCCGATTTGAATAATATTCCTGTTGTTATTGATTTTTCCCGACGATTTTCAAGAATTTTTCGCTTACTCCCAAAGTTCGATATTAAATTTTGTATCGACTTTGAACCCCAGACAAAACTCATTTCTAAAATCTCACATCGAATGGCTCCTATGAACTTCGTGAGTTAAAAATTCAACTATAGAATTTGGTACCGAGCCTTTATTTTGTGACTTTTTCAGGAATTCACCTAAGCCGCACTCTCCGTAGGGACGCCATATTCGTGCGATAGTAAACCGATAGGTGTCATTGTGACGTGCTATCCAAGATTGGGATATGAGTCACAGCTTGAGAGCAACCTAAGTCGCTTATCGAAAGACGAGCTTTTAGGCTTAGTTGGTTATTATCTGAGATTCGTCAAGGATATTCTCTAATCGCTATTCCATTAACGCAATTGACTCAGAGATACAAAATTCGAATGGAGCAAGGAATGGGAAGAGCTTCAAGAACTCAAGAGGAGACTCATTTCAAAGACATGTTCGATCATGCCATCCCGAAAAGCGAACGTGGTAGCCGACGCTATGAGTAGAAGATTATATGCGGAACGAAAAGCGATGATGTCAAGTATACGACAGAGCCAACTTTAATAGAAAAAGTTAAGGTCGCTCAAGCCACCGACCCTTGAGTTGATGCGTATGAAGAAGAAAGTACAAGAAGGAGCTATTCCTAAGTTTAGAATTGAGGAATACTTGAGTCCACTCTAGACTTTGTGTTCCTAACGACTCGATTTGAAGTACAAGATTATGATGGAGGCACACAACACGCCATTTGCAATCCATCTCGAAGTACTAAAATGTATCGTGATCTTCTACATACATTTTGGTGGAACAATATGAAGAGAGAGATTGCAAAGTTTATCTCGATGTGTTTAACTTGCTAACGGTAAAGGCGAGCATCTTGTACCTAAGGGTCCGTTGCAACCACTGAGATTCCTGAATGGAAGTGGGAACACATTACTATGGATTTCGTACGGGTCTTTCCCGCGGTTTCTCAAGGCATCAATGCTATTTGGGTTATTGTTGATAGATTAACCAAGTTCCGCTTCATTTTTACCGACACGAGAGACTTATTCCTTGAACGCCTTTTCTCAGATGTACGTAAATGAGATTGTGAGATTGCATGGCATGCCAAGATCCATAGTTTTAGATCGTGACCCAAGATTCACTTCATGATTTTGGGTTAGAAAGCTACGGGCACTAATTTATTTATCTGGCTTTAGTATACCATCCTCAAACGGATGGGCAATCGTAAAGGACTACTCAAACTCTTCAAGATATATTAAAACTCTATGTCCTAGATTTCAAAGGAAGTTGGGATAAGTACTTGCCATGGTGGAATCCTCATACAACAATAGTTATTAAACAAATATAGGCATGGTTCCATTCAAGCATTATATGGATTTAAAATGTCGCTTCCAATATGTTGGGATGAGGTGGGTGAAGCAACATTGTTGGGACCCGAAGTTAAGACGTATGATCACCGAAAAGATCCAAATGATTCGACAACGATACAAACCAAGACAAGATCGATAAAAGAGTTATGCGGATCTTCATCGAAAGGACGTGGAATTTAATGTGGGGATCTGCGATTGTCATGAAGTTGCTCCATGGAAGGGAGTTACAAGATTTGGGAAGAGAGGAAAGCTCAATCCACGATTTATCTGGTCCATTTCAAATTCTCGACCGAGTAGAAATGTAGCCTATGACTTCAAGGCATTCTCGAAAGTATGTCTCGTGTTCATAATGTGTTTCACATATCCGCATTTCAGAATATGTGAAAGACCCCAACCACGTTATAGAAGTTAGAACCGGACAGAGATAGCCAAGACTTAACGATGAGGAGGTAATTGCCAAGATTTTGGATAGAAGGAGCATGTCCCACGCCAAGAAAGGTTATACCACAAGTTAAAGTTTTGTGGAGGAATCATGCTATAGAGGAAATGACCGGAGTTGGAAACGGAAATGAAAGCGAGGTATCCTCACCTTTTCAAAACACACTGTATCGACGACGCCAATTTCGAGGACTAAATTTCATAAGGAGGGAGGTTGTAAGACCTCAAATTTTTAAATAAAAAGGAATTTCCTTTATTTATTATTTTGAAATAGTAAGGGTTGATTTGATTAATGTGGATAGTTAAGGGTTAAATATGCAAATATTTCAAATTAAGCAAGTGGTTATAAAATATTCATTATCGCTTGGGAATATTCGCTTGGTCGTGGAATATTCGTATCGCTTTGGGAATATTCGTATTTACGGCGCAGCCCCATGTGTGGGCCCCATAACGGAAAGTGATTGGATGAAGAAAACGCACAAATATAAGTTGTTTAAAAATAACTACAGTAGTTGTTACCAAGTAATATCGCTTGAATACCCTAATGGTTAAAACACACTAATACGCGCGTTGTTGAACAAGAAGACTTGGTATTGCACCAATTATTGATTCTTACGTAGAAGAAGGCACTACTCAATAATGGTTACAGAATTACTGCTCAAAGATTTTATCGAAAGTTAATAATTCACATTGATATTTTATATTGTCGTTGTTTCAATAATTGTCATTACACAAGATCTTTCATTATCGAAGCAATAATTCATATTATCTCAATAATATTATTAGATAACATTATTGGCAATGTCTAGAAAGTTCTGCCTTTAAGGAGAGGTTTGGTCACCTAATCATGCGCGCCAAGAAGAAGAAATTTTATCGAAAGCCCCTCTTCCCCTGAACCGCCTCGTTGTCAATATTGTGATTTCGTAATATTATTTGTGAATAATTAATTATTGATTTATATGATGAGGAAAATATTGATTTTATGTGGATATAGATGGAGAAAATTTTAAAATGACAATTGTTGAAAATTAATATTTTATCTTTTTCTCGATAAAATAATTCATTTAAATATATTATTTTAATAATATATTAACTGTGATATTTTTACAACGTAATGTGGGATATATGAGTATACGAGGAGGAAGAGTATTTTTGTTGCAATAAATGTTTAAAACATGTTAAACATGTCGGTGGACCCCATTTATCGATCGAAATTTGATATATACTGTAAAATCGCCTGCTCAGGATTTTTGGTCAATTTCTATTTGGAATTTGGAAAAACTTTCTTCCGCAAAGTTGTAGAGAATTGAATTTCCTATAAAAACTCGCGAGATTCGAATTTTCTGATGAAAGGGCTATTTATTATGAATTATTGAAGTTCAAGTTCAAATAATTAATTTTTGTAAGTTTTAATTATTTATTTTATGAAAACGTTTTTATCATTTCTTTCTAGAAGGTGGCATGTGGGAAATGCTAGGATCTGAATTCTAAGGTTGCGATGAATTTGATATATATATATATATATATATATATTAATTTATTAAATTTTTTTCGCTTTGGTGTTCTAAGCAATTTCTATAAATAAAGGTGCTTAGGTTAGAATTGAAAATCACACCCAAATCAAGTTTTCTCTCTATATTATCGAGTTTATTCTTGTGAGTATTTTGAGTATACTTTGAGTATTGCTATACTGCGGCAAGTCCAAGTCATAGCTTTATATCCTGTTTCAAATTGTAAGATCGATCTTTCGAGGTAAGTGGATATTATTTTTTTTCAGTAATGATATTATTTCTTCAATATCATTATGTCGAAATGTTGATCAAGTTTTTATCAAATTTGAACTTTTTCATGCTCTGGGTTACTATTCATGGGTTACTATTCATGAGTTACTATTCACGAAGTTACTATTCATGAAGTTACTATTCACGAAGTTACTATTCACGAGTACTATTCATGAAGCGTGAAGATGTTTTTGTGGAATTTCTATCTTTTTGGTGAGTTAATTATTCATTCTATTCACGATACTCAAGACTATTCACGATACTGACTATTCAATTTAAAAATAAAATTTCTTCTTTTCGTCCAAAATATCTATTCGGATACTAACTCGATCAGATCCATGTTTTGATCATTCTCAATTTTTACACCACTATGATTATTTTTGAGGTATTTTGGGCGTGGATAAAACCAAGTATTTAATCCTTAATCCTTAATCCTTGTCATTTTGTTTCATCGGATTCGCTTTTTTAAAAATATTTTTCATCATCCTCGCCTTAAATGATGATATTATTGAATATCTTTGGCCCAGAAAGCAAAAGATGAATGATTTTCAAGAATATCTTTGGCCTCAGAGTAAAGATGAAGTGTCGAGATGAACATGACCGATTGATTAATATCTTTGGCCTCAGAGCAAAAAGATGAATACAGTGTTTAAATGAATATGACTAATCGATGAATATCTTCGGCTCAGTAAGTAAAAGATGAATATTTGATTCCGTATGTATATCGATTGATGTTACAGGATAAAATATTGATGATGGATCGTTAAATTCATAGATTATAGTAGATTTCATTCTCTACGTAACTCTTCTATGAATTATTATTTCACGCGTAATATTGATCTCAAACTTGTTGCCTATTGTATTCTATCGATTTTTTCCTCGTCAAGACTAACGATAATTTGTTGTATATTATCTTAGTCATAATATTCTTTATCGGGCTAGTTGAGCTCACCCTTTTCCTTGTTGTTCCATTTTTCTTCTCTCGAGAATGAGGCTAGTCGGGTATGGAATGAAGGTTCTAGAGAGAGAGTTGTTTAGTTGTTTAGTAGTATTTGAAATTTCATAAGGAGGAGGTTGTAAGACCTCAAAATTTTTAAATAAAAAGGAATTTCCTTTATTTATTATTTTGAAATAGTAAGGGTTGATTTGATTAATGTGGATAGTTAAGGGTTAAATACGTAAATATTTCAAAATAAGCAAGTGGTTATAAAATATTCATTTTGTTTGGGAATATTCGTTTGGTCGTGGAATATTCGCATCTGGTTTTAGAATATTAAATCGCGGCCATAAATGACCGTGTGTGGGCCCCATAAGTTGTAAAAAGCGATTGGATGAAGAAACGACAAATATAAGTTGGTTAAAAATAATCTGGCGTGAGTTGTTACAATTAAGATCGCATTGAATACTCCTTTGGTTAAAATACAAAGAATATGTCTGGCTGGTCGCATAAAGATTACCAGTATTGCAGACAAAGTATTGTTGAATTATTGATCCTTACGTGAAGAAGGCACTACTCAATAATTTTTACATGAGTTATCGCTCAATATTTTATTTTATTGATTCAATAATTGTCTGCGTTGATATTTTATATTATTGTTGTTCAATAATTGTCATCGCATATTATCTCCATTATCGATCAATAATTCATATTATTTAAATAATATTATTAGATAAAGCATTATTGGCAATGTCTAGAAAGTTTCATCAAGGAGAGGTTTGGTCACCTAATGCGCGCCAAGAAGGAGAAATCCTTATCTGAAAGCCCCTCTTTCCCGGAACTACTGGTTGTCATAATTGTGATTTCAGAATATTATTTGTGAATAATTAATTATTGATTCATATGATAAAGAAATATTTATTTTATGTGGATATAAATGATGGATTTATTTATGTGGTTATAAATGAAGAAATTATTGTTGAGGTGTTTTATCAAGATTTTACCGATTGGAGGTATTAAAAATTAAATCAGGGTTTTCAGATATATTCAGGGATTATAATTTTTAATCCCAACTGTTTGATTGTGGTAATTTTGGGTATGTTATACATACATAAGTTGAGTATATGTCCACAAATTTTGAACCGTTAAAAATGCACGAATGATTTGTTATGAATTTTAAGAGGTGTCTCGATTAGGAAATTGGGGTTATAATTGATTTTGGTAGAAAATTCTAGAATTGAGTGGGCCCCACTTGTGGTTGGTGAAGAAATGTGCTGAATTGAATTTTCAAATGTGGTGGGTGGCAATAGTAGTGTAAAGCCATCGTAGCAAGTGTCAAGTCCGCTTCGGTGGCTAACATTTTCCTATAAATAGAGGGCTAAGTTAGAATTGAAAATCACACCGTAAACAAAGTTTTCTCTCTTCTCTCTATATTATCGAGCGTATTTTGTGAGTATTTAGATACTTTGAGAGTTGCTGTTCAGTACAAGTTTCATTCAGCATCACTTCCGACCTTTCCTTCCGAGGTACTGATTCTTTGAGGTAAGGGATATTATTTTTTTTTCGTAATGATATTATTTCTTCAATATCATTATGTTGAAATGTTGATCCGAAGTTTTTATCAAATTTGGAACTTTTTCATGTCTGGGGTTACTATTCATGAGTTACTATTCACGAAGTTACTATTCATGAGTTACTATTCACGAAGTTACTATTCACGAGTACTATTCATGAAGCGTGAAGATGTTTTTGTGGAATTTCTATCTTTTTGGTGTCGGATTTACTATTCATGTATACTAGATTATTCACGATATTTGAAGACTATTCACACGATACTCAAGACTATTCACGATATCAAGACTATTCACCAAAAAAAAATAAAATTTCTTCTTTTGTCCAAAACATCTATTTTGGATACTAGCTTTGATTGTATCCATGTTTTGATCATTCTTGAATTTTACACCACTGTGATTATTTTTGGGGTATTATTGGACATGGATAAAACAAAGTACTAATCCATAATCCTTAATCCTTGTCATTTTGTTTCACCGGATTCGTTCTTTAAAAATATTTTTCATCATCCTCGCCTTAAATGATGATATTATTGAATATCTTTGGCCCTGAAGTGCAAAGATGAATGATTTCAAGAATATCTTTGGCACGTAGTGCAAAGATGAATGATTTCTCAAGAATATCTTTGGCCCAGTAGCAAAGATGAACAGTGTGTTGAGATGAATACGACCGATTGATTAATATCTTTGGCCTCAGAAAGTGGCAAAGATGAACAGTGTTTAAATGAACATGATTAACTGATGAATATCTTTGGCTCAGAAAGTGCAAAAGATGAATATTTGATTCGAGATGTATATTGATTGTTGTTACAGGATAAAAGATGACGATGAACTTTTAAATTCATACATGAAGATAGTAGTTTGCATTCTCTACTTAACTCTTCTAATGAATTATTATTTCACATGTAATATTGATTGAAAATTTGTTGTCTATCAGTATTCTAATAAATTTTTCCCGTTGAAGACTAACGATAATTTGTTGTATATTATCTTAGTCATAATATTCTTTACCGAGCTAGTTGAGCTCACCTTTTCCTTTTTGTTCCATTCTTCTCGTGGAGGCGGTAGAATATAACAGTAGTTTAGCCTGGGGTATGGAATGAAGGTTTTAGAAAGGATTGTTTAGTAGTCCTCACCATTTTTGTAAAATAATGTATCAATAAATGTGATGAGGATTTATGTGAGTATAAATATTGTCTAGAAGATAATATTTGTATTTAAACTCACGCGATTTCATCGTTGTAATAATAAAGTTGTAGTTGTTTCGCACTCATGTATTGACAACTCGTAATGGGTGATGTATACCTATTTTGGGGGCGCCACGGTTGGTATCGTAGCTTAGGGATATGATCTCTGGCGAGATCGGGAATAGAACTAGGTGGGGAGAGACGAGTAAATCCTTCGCTAGTGTGTCCTACCTAAGCTTATTTGTTAGTTGGTCAAGATATAGGGATATTATGTGATATATTGATTTCCTTAATTAACCCTTGTTTTATGACAAGATTTGAGAATGTCATCGAGAATATTAACAATGGAGTAAATGAGACCGTGGAGATGCTCCCAGTATTTACCAACGAGGAGAACGTGCAACAGTCGGGCAATGTTCCTCCTGTGAACAACACCAACCGAAAGCGGATGATGAACGAGGGATGTTTAGAAGCTTTTGCAGTTCATGCAAAAATCGAGACGAGGAGACTCGTGTTCAAAATATGAGGAGAAATGATAGCAATTCACGAGTTGTCACAAAAGCAAGCTTCAAAGAGTTGGGACCACCCGAGAATTTAAGGGAAAGCCAGATCCGATCACGGCGGAAACATGGGTCAAGCAAATTACCAAGATATTCGATGTCTTGGGATGCACGGAGGAATGAAGGTTCCATTCGCCACCTTTATGTTCCGTAAGAGGCGTATTCATGGGTGGGAGTTCAGTAAGCGCACTCCATCCACCGCACTCAAAGATGTCTTGGGAGACGTTTCAGAATTATTTAATGACAAATACTTTCCTAAAAGTGTTCATTATATGAAGGAAGTCGAAGTTCATCGATTAGAAATGCTAGGATCTCAATTCTAAGGTTGGCGTATGAATTTGATATATATATATATATATATTAATTTATTAAATTTTCGCTTTGGTGTTCTAAGCAATTTCCTATAAATAGGTGCTTAGGTTAGAATTGAAAATCACACCGTAAATCAAGTTTTCTCTCTATATTATCGAGTTTATTCTTGTGAGTATTTTGAGTATACTTTGAGTATTGCTATACGGTGCAAGTCCAAGTCATAGCCTATATCCGTGTTTCAACCTAGAAGTACCGATCTTCGAGGTAAGGGATATTATTTTTTGTAATGATATTATTTCTTCAATATCATTATCTTTCAAATGTTGATCCAAGTTTTTATCAAATTTGGAACTTTTTCATGCTCTGGGTTACTATTCATGGGGTTACTATTCATGAGTTACTATTCACGAAAGTTACTATTCATGAGTTACTATTCACGAGTTACTATTCACGAGTACTATTCATGAAGCGTGAAGATGTTTTTGTGGAATTTCTATCTTTTGGTGTCGGGAGTAACTATTCACGATATCTAAGACTATTCAATGATACTCAAGACTATTCACGATATATGCACTATTCATAGAAAAATAAAATTTCTTCTTTTTGTCCAAAATATCTATTCGGATACTAACTCGATTGTATCCATGTTTTGATCATTCTTGAATTTTACACCACTGATTATTATTTTGAGGTATTTTTCATGGATAAAACCAAGTACTAATCCTTAATCCTTAATCCTTGTCATTTTGTTTCACCGGATTCGTTTCTTTAAAAATATTTTCATCATCCTCGGTCTTAAATGATGATATTATTGAATATCTTTGGTTCAGTAAAGTAAAGATGAATGATTTCAAGAATATCTTTGGCCCGAGTGCAAAAGATGAACAGTGTTGAGATGAACATGGACTGATTGATTAATATCTTTGGCCAGAGTGCAAAGATGAATAGGTGTTTAAATGAACATGACTAATCGATGAATATCTTTGGCTCAGAGTGCAAAAAGATGAATATTTGATTCCGGATGTATATTGATTGATGTTACTGAGGATAAAATATTGATGATGGACTGTTAAATTCATAGATTATAGTAGATTTCATTCTCCACGTAACTCTTCTATGAATTATTATTTCCGCTAATATTGATCCGAAACTTGTTGTCTATTGTATTCTATCGATTTTTCCCTGAAGACTAACGATAATTTGTTGTATATTATCTTAGTCATAATATTCTTTACTCGGGCTAGTTGAGCTCACCTTTTTCCTTGTTGTTCCATTTTTTTCTTCTCGTGAGGCGTAGAATGTAGCAGTAGTACTAGTGGGGTATGGAATGAAGGTTCTAGAGAGAGTTGTTTAGTAGTCCTCACCATTTTGTAAAATAATGAATCAATAATTATGATGGGGATTTATTTTCATGTGGATATTGTCTAGAAGACAATATTATATTTAAACTCATAAGATATATTGTCGTATTTCACACGACATTTGTATTATTGAAGTTGTAGTTTGCTTTTTGTACCATGTATTTGGCGACTCAGAATGGGTGTTGTGTATACCTATTTTGGGGGCGTCACAATCTTGCTAGTCTATAATCAAAAAGATTAAGGTATAACTAATTCTAATTCTCAGACTTGTGATTTTCTATTCTCTATAAACTGGTTTTTGTGGATTTATTATTCAAGCGTCATGTAAATGGTGTGTATTATGTTGTAGAATCTGTTAATTATCTTGTATGCGTGTTGTATCAGTGATCAAATCCATGAGAAATTGGGTTGAGGAAGAAAAGGAAAATCACAGTGTTTTATGTTCCTATAATATAGCCATAGAATGTACCAAATTTCTTGTCCAATTTGTGTATAAAACTATAAATTGATGCTTGCACATTGTAGTTCATTGAGATACGATCATAACGTAAATTTAATGGAATGATTTGGTCAAGAAATGAGTTCACAGTGACGATTTCTGGACAGACTATAAAAAATGGAGTTTTCATGAGAAAACATGAAAATTAAGGAATAAAAATAGTTGTAGTTGTTGTTAAATTGTGCAAAGTGGTTGAATATATTAGCAATCATGTTTAGGATAGTTGTATGTTTATTTTACATGTTTTTATAACCGTTTAATTGGTGAAATTTGTGTTTGTTGGGCTAAAAACGGCTATTGTTCATCGCCGAAGTCTGTTTGGTTCACTGCAAGACCAAATTACTGCCAAAAGCAAGGCAAAAAACGACGTGAAAATTGTGGTTTGGTCCAAGCTTTAAGTGTGGCGCAATTACGCTTACACCCCGAATCGAGATAAAGGAGGTCTGCTTGTTTGCAGGTTAGGCTTTTCAGACTTGTGTTAGTTTAGTGTGTATGTTAATGATGTTAAAACATGTTATAAACTATAATAACAGATGTTAATGTGTTGAAACGCAAAATACAAAGATTTTAAATAATTATTTAAATAAGTTATAAAATGAACCAATTGAGATGTTTTCAAAAGATAGAGTTGAACGACTAAGTTATGTTGATCAATGTGTAATTTCGTAAGCGTTAAGTATGTTAACCTAAATGGTTAGGTGCGAGGTTAGTGGTTATGACCTAAATGATGGTTTAAACCCTAAAGCTAATATTCATGCAATTAATTGTTGTTGCGATTTGGATGATATACGTAGGTAATTGGAGATTATTTCATTTGTGTAGCTTACAATCAAGGCAAGTTTTTCTAACTCTACCATGTTATTATTGAGCAAGTTCTTAAATCTTAACTCTTTACATTGAGCAAAGCTTAACTTCATTCTTTTCATATTGAATGCAAGTTCCCATTCCTACATTATTATCAGGCAAGTTCCTAACATTCTTTATGAAGATGAGCAAGTTTAACCTATCTTCACAGATGTTTGTTCAAGCTTATGTAACCTAATTCGCTACATTGCTTAGATTTAGATTCCTAATTATTATTCAAATCTTATATTGTTCTAATACATTGATTCAAGGAAGATTATTTTAACTCTTCTATAGCACCTTGCATGTATACCATGTTTACTCAATTATATATTATTGTTTTTCAATCTTTGACTTTGATAAACTTGTTCAACGCTTTATCGTCGTATTAAATCTTCAAGTAGTAAGCAAACCTTTATTGATTGAATTAATCTATATTCGAATAGTGTTCTAAAATTCTAGAAAACACTGATAAGCTAGTTCTAAACTAAACTTTTTTTAGTGCGGAAATTCTAAATCCAAACTGAGACGAACAACCCTAACATAGGGGATTTTGTACGTGTAACGTTTAGATGTTTGTGCACAATAGATAGTACAAAGGGCTGATCCCCCTGAGTACGTTAAGAAGAGTCTGTACAGTTTAACGACTGTTGAGGTTAACGTAATAATACCTAAACACCGTGGACATAGTTCGTGGTCATAAGACCCTCAGATAATTAAAGTTCGAACTTGTTTTCTATTTTGATTCGTAGAACAAGTTCTTTATTATTCAGTATTCGTTGTTCATTCTCATGTTGTTATTATACGATCTTTATGTCTGTGAGCAATTGTTTGCTCACTCTTGCAATTAAATAATGCAGCTAAAGTTGAAAGAGGTGATGATCCATCTACTAGCAAGGGAAAGGTCAAGATGTCTAAGTGATGAAGAATTGTTTAAAGTTTATTTAAATGCTCAAAGTTTTAAGATTTGTTTTATTTTATAAAGTATTCCGCAAACTGATGTAATAATTTTAAGGTTAGATTACCTGGGATTTGTTTTGAGATTATGATGTAACCCTTTAATGGGAGAGATTATTGTTAAGTTATTTAAATTATGTCTTTATCCTTTGAATATGGGTAGTTAGATATAATAGTTTTGATAAGTGAGTACCAAATTCGGTGGAAATGAAGTACCCAAATTTGGGGGTGTCACAATGGGGCCCACAAAAGGCTACGCCGTCGTACGAATATTCTCTGACACTAAGAATATTTCACGACCAAACGAATATTCCCGACAACAATGAATATTTTATAACCACTTGCTTATTTAAAAATATTTATGCATTTTACCCAACCCATTAATCAAATCAACCCCTTACTATTTTAAAATAATAATTAGAGAAATTAAATCTTTATTTATAAAAAGTTGGGGTCTTACATGAGGTGTTTAGGGAGTGGCTTAAGTTCAAGAGTTGGTGGCTCCTCCAATGACGTTTTCATCCTTGTTGTGGATTTTTCATCCGTGTGCAATGGTTCAAATGGTGCTCTAAATCTACTCACTCGTGGCAAGGAGTCTAACATCTGTAAATAGTCCAAAAATTCCGGATCATCTGCTTCTTCATCTCCCAATAAAGTTGTTTCCAATGGATCGTTAACCAAACTCTTTCCCATATCTTCATTGATTATCTGATTAATGATATCCATCCGAAAACAATCTTCTTCATCTATAGGAAATTTCAATGCCTTGAAAACATTCAATTTTACTTTCGATCTTTGGACCTCATCGTTAGTTCACCCTTTTGTACGCCGATGAGTGTCCCCACCAGAGTAAAAACGGCCTCCCGAGGATTATTGGAATATTCTTATCTTCCTCAAAATCCAAAATAATGAAATTCGCGGGGAATATAAACTTTTCTACCTTGACCAATATATCCTCCACAATGCCTCTTGGGTATGTGACCGACCTATCCGCCAACTGTAAAGAGATGTTCGTAGGCTTTGGAGCTAGCAAACCCAATTCTGTGTAAATTGATAATAGCATAACATTCAAACTCGCTCCCAAATCACATAAACATTTATTGAATGCCATATTCCCAATCGTGCACAGAATAGTAAAACTCCTAGGATCTTTCAACTTTGGTGGAAACTTTCATTTGTAATACCTTGACTACACTCCTCTTTTAGTGATAAGTAGGATTTACACCTACTTATGGAGTACCAATTCATGAACTATGCCCATCTCAAGTACATTTTAGTGTGTTTTAGTCTGATTTCACGATAATTTGCATTTTGCATACTTAAAACTCCTTTTAGTGAATAAGTGCATGAATTGGCCTATTTTGGTAGTGATATTGAGCATAAGGCTAATGGATGCTTGAGACGAGGCAAAAGATGGGATATGCATGGCATGAAGGTGAAATGGAGCAAGGAAATTAAGCATGACGGAACAAGTAGCAATCGTAGTAGCAGGATAAAATCAGAACAAGAACCAGGATCTGCAGGTTACAAGTCGCGCGACTGAATAGCCTTGAGAGCGCCTGCCACAATGACCCCACCAGACCTTGGAACCCATCGCAAGTCGCAGACTACGTAGCGCGAAGGACAAGCCAAGGGCGTGGCTACCGCATGAGAGATCGGCTGAATAGACAAACGTACTACAAGTCTCGCGGCCGCAAGCATATCAAGCCGGAGGAGAGCTTGCAATGCATGAGGCCGAAGGAAGTCAGTGACCTTTCTTATTTTATTTCCAATATTTAAAGGATGTAATTGATTTAAAATGATTCTCGATCGGTGTCGGGGTATCCTCGACATTTGATTAAGTTTTTCACGTATCTTTAGATCGTAATTAGGGTTTACTTTCTGGGTGAGATTCCAACGTAAAAGGAGGCCACAACTCTACTTTTCTACTCCTTCTTGGGATTTTCTACTAGAGTGGATTATTAATATTAGTTTTGTTGGATTCTTATGAGGATCTCAATATTGATTTATATTTGACATTTGGGTTTGATAGTTTTATCTTTCATCTTCCAATTGTCGCTTATCGACCTATGTTTAGATTTGATCCCATAATGGCTTTTGGTTCACCATGAACTAAACTCCATTATGGGATTCTAACGGATTTTAATATGCGTTTAATTTGCAAGCTTAAATCTTTGGTTTGTTTTTGCATATCATATGGGATGTCCGCCATGATTGTTTTTGCATGTATGAATGCTTGATCACCATTCGTTTCAAAGATTTGTATGGAATTGACAATGAACATGCAAATATGCACTTTATAATCATGATAGTATACGATATAGGGTCGTGTTATATAGCTTATGTATTTCGTGAACTGGATAGACATATCTTCGTTTTCACCGTATAAGTTAAAATAAGGGCTTGAACTTAAAATCAATATAGTTGCAATTTCACATAGACATATAGTGATTTTGGTTATATTGATGATTATATAGAGTCTATCAACTGTGGATACTGTGTAAGTAGGTCTTAGTGCATTGAAAAATGGCTAATACTCTTTTAGTGCTCTTGGCTACTTTCTCGTGATATGTGAACAAGTCATGCATGATAGTGGCGATTAAATGAAATATTAAATGAAGTTAGGATCCCATTAGTTCCAATATCATTTATTCTATCATTATTATTGTTTTAGTTGTTATTTTTAATTCGAGAACAAACCAAGTTTTGTCATTAGTTTGAGCATATAAATATAGTGAATTAATTAATGAATAATAGTTTAAGTTAAACGACTTTCTCTGTGGGATCGATACTTTACTTACTCAGTATTACTTGTTGACGCATGTATGCTTGCTTGAGTTAGAGCTCTTTTTGTTAAGATTAAAAAGAGGCAACAAGTTTTTGACAGATTCTTGGGGAAAGGCATTTAATTTAGTATTATTATCATTAGTTTAAGCTATATTGTATGACTTAGACAATTCTAGTCTTATCTCATTTCGAGCTTTTTTTGTTTGTGAATTTGGATAAATTTTTATATCAAGACATCGGTTAACCAACCCCGATTTAACACCTATTCGTGGATAACATAAAGCTGGAGAGGTTGGAAAGCGATTGTACGTAGAAATTTACAAGAATGCTTGGAAAACACGACAGCCTAACATGGTAGCCAAGCACGAGGAGAGGAGCATAGGCTCAAGGAGTATTCCATGCCCAATATTAATGGACTACGATCTAGCATAGTCATGACCAGTGATAGCAAAGAAATACGATCGAGATAAAAACCGACACTTATTCAAATGGTGCGTAATACGAGTTCGCTTTGGGGTGTCACATGATGATCCGTAATGAACACCTGTTAAGTTTCATCAAAATTTGTGATACATTGAGATACAAACGGATTGTGACGGAGGATGCTATTAGACTAAGGTTGTTCCCATTTTCATTGAGGGATAAAGCTTAAAAGTTGGCTTCATTCTGCCGCCAGCAGGATCTATAACTACATGGGAGGATTTAGCATGTAAATTTTAGTTAAGTTCTTCCCAATGGCTAAGACCGCCAAGATGAGGACAACTATCTCTCGGCTTGAACAACAACATGGCGAGTCAATATATGAAGCATGGAGAGATACTAAGAAATGCTTAGAAAGTGCCCACATCACGGTATGCCAGATTGGATGGTAATCAACACGTTTTATAATGGATTAGGATGGCAGTCGAGACCGATTATAGATGCAGCTGCAGGAGGGGCATTATGGGTAAAGAACTATGAGGAAGCCTATGACCTTATCGAGACAATGACATCCAACAATTTTTAGAATCCTACATCTCGGATGCCACAACCCAAAGTTGCAGGTGTGTTGGAGGTTGATGTTATTACTTAGTTGTCAGCACAGATGGCGGCCATGGCAAAGAAGATAGATACTTTCGCGTATGAAAGTAATGACTGTTGCCTTCAGATATGAGAGATTTGTCAAGAGGGTCACACTCGATGGATCAATGTGTTATCACCGTAATCAAGTCGATATGAGCAACTATAGGAAAGACCAAGGTCAATTTCGAACACATACCACCCCAACAACTGAAATCATCCAAACTTTAGTTGGTCGAATAATCAAGGGAATCAGCAAAATCAGTTTCAACCAAATAATCAATTTCAGCACAACCAAATGCGACCACAATTTAATCCTAGACCACCCTTTCGTAGGGATTTTTCAAGAACATCACACTCCACCGCACCTCAACAAGAAAAGAAATCGGAAGTGGAGGAGATGATGATGAAATACATGGCAAACATGAAGTTATGATCAAGAGCCAAGCAAATGGCTATAAAGAATCTGAAACTCAAATGGGAAGGATGGCAAACATGCTTACTAACAAGCCCTGTGGTTCATTTTCAAGTGTCTGAGGAGACAAATCCACGAAGAGAAGGGAAGGAACAGTGTCAAGCGATCACATTGAGATCTGGGAAAGATTTGTCAAGAATCGCAAGTCGCGCAGCCTGCATGGCGAGAATGACTGTGAGGAGGCCACAAGCGACTACGCTGAGCGGCAGGAGCCAACCATCGAGAAAGAAAATTTGAAAAAATCTGAGGGTCAGCAAAAAGAGAAAGACAGAGCAGGTCCAGAGGAGACGTTTAAGAGTCCAGTACCACCAATTCACATTCAAGTTCCGTATCCACAGAGATTAAATAAAAAAAGGGAAGATAAACAGTTCAACAAATTCTTGGAGGTATTCAAAAAGTTACAGATCAACATACCATTCGTTGAGGCATTGGAACAAATGCCAAGCTATGCAAAATTTATGAAGGGTATACTATCAAAGAAGATGAGATTAGATGAGTTTGAAAACAAAGAGCCTTGACAGAGGAATGCAAGGCAAGATGCCAAAGAAAATTACCTCCAAAGCTAAAGGATCCTAAGGCAAACTTCACAATTCCATGCACCATTGGAAAGATGAACTTGATAGAATGTTTATGTGATCTTGGGGCAAGCATAAATTTGATGCCCTTGTGTCAATTGTTTAACGGTTGGGATTGCGGATCCAAAGCCAACAAATATTGCATTACAGTTAAATAATGACAGATCCATCACATATCCACGGGGACTTATTGAAGATGTGTTGGTTAAGGTGGATAAGTTTATTTTTCGGTGATTTCATTATCCTGACTACGAGGAAGACAAAAA
>CM035160.1:97098932-97265802 GCA_020205615.1 Panax quinquefolius | reverse complement strand
TATGGACATATTTTTGAATTGCATGAACTTATTATGGAAATATTTTTAAATGATGAAATCTTAATTGCCATCCATTTAGTAAATGTAAATCTAATTGATATCTTTATTTAATATTTAAAGGTGCTTAAATTGATTCCATAATTAAAGCTTCTAAATTGATTTAATTAACTCCATAATTGAAGTTGTTAAATTAATTCCATATTATGTAATTACCGTGATTGGAATTTTTTTCGGAAACTACTGAATGCATATCATGATTAATGGTAACAAAGATTCACTGAAATCTTGAGTAAATTGATTTTAACAAATACATGGCTTGAAATAATTAAATTAATTGCCTTAAATATCTCATAGTTGATTAAGCATCATAATAGTCAGTATAGTGATTATCCTTCTTGATCCTCCATGATTATAAAGATTTATATTATAAACAGGTGGAGCCTTGGCCTTTATAAAAAAATCAATCATGCTTAATGGGTAAACTGATTTTATGTTTAAGTCCATCAAGTGATTATTTTGTTTTCCCATTGGACATCAATTCCCAACGGCTATATGATCATTGAAAGATTGTTTATAAAATCATTTGACAAAATCTATTTTGAAATTACTTAAGTATACGGGTAACGGCTATATTGGTTAATTGAGAGTTGGCCAACCACCCAAAGGCCTAGCCATCATCACCTACAATTAGTGTTGACTTGGTCATATTCCAACCTTAGGTTTTGATGATGACTTTCTATTGTACTAAAATGTTTACTCATGCATTTACAGGATATTAAAAGAATTCTTGAAGCCTTAAGTTATAAAAGGATTGAAGACATGAAGGCTTGAAGAATTGGTTGAGTCATTAGGAAATAAATGTAAGATCCTAGCTTTAATTATTTCTCAATCAAGGTTTTAGGATTTGCATTGCATTGCATCATTAATTAATTGTGAAATAAATTAAACTGATTAATTAATTAAAGATTAATTATGAAAATATTTAATTATGCTTTCAAAGTTAACATGGATCAATAATTGGAGTAATTTTTGAAAAGCTAATTTTAAAACATTCCCATAATTAAAGGAATTAATTTAAAATAGATTTTGATTCTTTACATAAATCTATACCATATATCTTGAGATTGAGTTATTCATTATGATTTTCATGATTTATTAATTGATTGAACTTTCCTTAAAACTGATTAAGCAAATCAAATTTTCATATCTTCAGAATCAATTGTCATGGATTAATAATTGAAGTAATTTTTGAAAAGCTTATTTTGAAACATTCCCATAATTAAAGGAATTAATTTAAAATAGATTTTGATAAATCTATACCATATATCTTGAGATTGAGTTATTCATGAATTGATTGAACCTTTCTTAAAATTGATTTAGCAAATCAATATTCATATCTTTAGAATCAATTAGCATGGATCAATTAATTTGAGTAATTTTTGGAAAGCTAATTAGTGAGGGCAAATCTAAATAAATTGGGATTTCAAAATAAATATGGAAATATTTTTAAAAAATTGATACTTCCCATAATTGATGGAGTTGGTTAGTAAATGAGTTTTAAAAATATCATTATCTTCCATATCTCTAACTAAGATTGTTTCCATAAATATTAGGATATGGATTATCTATTATTAGGTTTGCCATAATCATGAAAGTAATTAATTATGGAACAAATTAATTGGAGTTTCAAAATGAATATGGACATATTTTTGAATTGCATGAAATTATTATGGAAGTATTTTTAAATGATGAAATCTTAATTGCCATCCATTTAGTAAATGTAAATCTAATTGATATCTTTATTTCATATTTAAAGGTGCCTAAATTGATTCCATAATTAAAGCTTCTAAATTGATTTAATTAACTCCATAATTGAAGTTGTTAAATTAATTCCATATTATGTAATTACCATGATTGGATTTTTTTTCGGAAACTACTGAATGTATATCATGATTAATGGTAACAAAGATTCACTGAAATCTTGAGGAAATTGATTTTAACAGATACATGGCTTGAAATAATTAAATTAATTGCCTTAAATATCTCATAGTTGATTAAGCATCATAATAGTCAGTATAGTGATTATCCTTCTTGATCCTCCATGATTATAAAGATTTATATTATAAATAGGTGGAGCCTTGGCCTTTATAAAAAAATCAATCATGCTTAATGGGTAAACTGATTTTATGTTTAAGTCCATCAAGTGATTATTTTGTTTTGCCATTGGACATCAATTCCCAACGGCTATATGATCACTTAACAGATTGTTTATAAAATCATTTGACAAAATCTGTTTTGAAATTACTTAAGTATACGGGTAACGGCTATATGGCCTTAACAACCGAGAATATCAAGGTTGATTCTAATCTCCTGATTTCCAACCGGGGAGAGAAATGAGGAGTTTCTTAGGACTGGCCGGTTATTATAGAAGATTTATTCAAGATTTTTCTAAGATAGCCACTCCGCTAACAAATTTGACAAGGAAAGCTGTAAAATTTGCTTGGACGGAGAATTGTGAAGAGAGTTTCCAAGATTTGAAGAAGAAGTTAAGTGTTGAACCTGTGTTGACATTACCAAATAATACAAGAAATTTTGTGGTGTATAGTGATGCCTCACACAAAGGGTTGGGTTGTGTTCTTTTGCAGAACGGCAAAGTTATTGTGTATGCATCAAGACAACTGAAGGATTATGAGAAAGGGTATCTGACTCATGATTTGGAATTGGGCTAGAGTTGTATTTGCTCTAAAGATATGGAGACACTATCTTTATGGAAAAATGAAATCTCATAGACCACAAAAGTCCAAGTATATTTTCACTCGGAAGGATCTGAACATCGTCGGAGAAGGTGGATGGAATTGATAAAAGATTACGATTGTGAGATCTTTTATCATCCGAGTAGCGAATGTGTTTGCAGATGCTTTAGCGAGGAAAGGTCGGGAAAAGTTGATCTTGATAACAACTAAGGAAGAGCTCATTTCAAAGAATGACAAAGCTGGAGTTGGAAATCAAATTTCCAAAAGAATCGACGAACAACTATTCCGGATAGAAAATTTGGTCCAACTTTAGTGGACAAAGTGAAGAATGCTCAACTACAAGATGAAGAGTGTGGGAAAATCAAAGAGAATCGATTGAGGGTAGTGATGTAAAATACAAGATCGTCATTAGAAGGACTACTATGGTTTGAGGGAAGAATCGAGTTCAATGAACACCAGAGTTGAAAGAAGAAATTTTGGCCGAAACTCATAGCTCAAGATATTCAATTCATCCAGAAGCACGAAAATGTATAAAGATTTTGCTTGAGCATTTTGGTGGCCGAATATGAAAAGGGATGTTGCAGAATGCGTAGCGAAATACTTGACATGTCAAAGAGTAAAAGTCGAACATCAAAGACCCATCAGATTACTTCAACCATTGGAAATACCGGAATGGAAGTGGGAACACATCACGATGGATTTTGTGGTGGGTCTTCCAATTACTCAAAGAGGATGCGATGGGATTTGGGTGATAGTGGACAGACTGACGAAATCAGCGCACTTTTTACCAATAAAGATTTGATTCAATCTTGATCGGTTGGCAAGATTGTACGTTAAAGAGATCGTTTCGAGGCATGGAGTGCCAGTGTCAATTGTGCCTGATAGAGATCCGCGATTCACATCAAAATTCTAGAAGAGACTACAGGAATGCATGGGGACACAGTTGCGAATGAGTACGGCTTATCATCCACAAACAGATGGCCAAAGCGAATGAACAATTCAGACATTGGAAGATATGCTAAGAGCATGCGTCATGGACTTTAAAGGAAGCTGGGAAGAATATTTACCATTGGTAGAATTTGTTTACAACATCAGTTATCACGCGAGCATCGGCATGCCACCTTACGAGGCATTGTACGGCAGAAAGTGCAGAACTCCACTGTGCTGGGATGAAGTCGGTGAACGTCAACTGCTAGGACCGAAACTAGTGTAACAAATTGCTGACGTTGTCAAACTCATCAGGGAAAGATTGGTAGCAGCTCAAGACCGACAGAAGAAGTATGCTGATCAACACATGCAAGATCGTGCATTTGACGTAGGAAGTTATGTATTCCTAAAAGTTTCTCCTTGGAAGGGGAAAATTCGTTTCGGTAAAAAGGGAAAGCTAAGCCCAAGGTTTATTGGACCCTTTGAAGTGCTGCGAAGAGTGGGAGAAGTGGCTTATGAGGTAGCTCTACCTCCAGAGTTGGAAAACACTCACAATGTTTTTCATATTTTGGTGTTACGACCATATAAACCCGACTACAAACACGTGATCGAGTACGAACCGTTGCAGTTCGAGAAAGATTTGTCTTATGAAGAGATTCCTATTCAGATAGTTGACAAGAAAGAACAGGTGCTCAGGAATAAAGGTATACCTTCTGTGAAGGTGATATGGAGGAACCACAACGCTGAAGAAGCTACGTGGGAACTCAAAGAGAAAATTGGGATTTCCATAGCCCAAAAGCTATTACATATATATCCCACGATTGACTTCTACAAAAATTGGGATTTACAAAAGGACTACCCTTTAATTATACAAAAGAGGATTTTACGTCACTACACAAAAGTATTCACTATACTACTCCTAATACTGTCTAACAGCATTCTCATGCTGGTTTGCCAAAATCGACACAATATCTCGACTTATTGTATGTCGAGTCTGTCCCGACTCAATAGAATAACAAGCTATCTTAAGCTTGAAATCCTCGTGCGCACTATCATTTATATATGACATTCGTGCTATCTTCTGGTCTTTTTCTACCAGTTTCTTGCGAAGTTCTATGACCTCGTTCTTATAGTCATGGGCCTTGTCAGTCATGAGCACTTTCTCATCGTGTTTCATCTCATAGTCGACTCTCTGCACTCTTTTTCCCCATAGAGATCATCGATCTCTTCCTTCCGGTGTTGCACCATATTGTGCGATTAGACGCGTTACTGATCAAGCACTGAGAGGTACATTGCCCTCATAGTCTCTGTAGGTGTAAACTCTAGGGCAGGCATCATCGTATTATTCGATTTTACCTCCATGTCATCCTCCACATCAATTATCATATTCAAATATGATGTTATCCCCATGGTCTCCTCCGAATAGTCCTCCTCCGAGTAATATTCCTCGGGCTCTGATTCCTCTAGAATCACTACAGGTATGTCTTCTATAGCATGCAGTCTTGTCTCGACTTTCAGTTCACGGACCTCATTTGATCACATGTATATCCCTATACATCAAGTTATCAACCGACATCTACAATAACACATTACACATTGATTAGTACATAATACACAATAATATAAGCACAAATCATATTTAATCTATTTAGGGTTACTTTCCATCTTTTAAATCTTTTGGTACTGAGTTTCCTCAATACCTTATTAACTCATTTGACTCGAGTTAACTTTCTTCGGACTCTTCCTTTCCTACGAGGTTATTAACCTAAGGTTCTTCCCCCCTAAAGTTTTATAACCTAATGCTTTGATATCAACCTGTGACGCACCCAAATTCGGGTATCTTCCAACCCAACAGATGGTGTTCCACGATACTACAATCCATACAATCATTCCATTGAGATAAAAACACAATGAGTGTAATTACTTTCTTTGTACTACATTTGTAATAAGTTCTTTCCCAGGTTCATAACCGAATACATTCGTTGTTCTTCGTAAGTATATTATATACAAATATACTAGTCTATTACAGGACGATTAATTATCCATCTTAGCCTTGCCTTTATCTCTCATAGAACTCTCAGTTTGTTTGGCTTTAGCTGCAAACATATGGTTCAAGCGAGAATGAGCATAACTACCTCAGCAAGTCTTAACAACGAATCATATGAATATCATCTCAATAAATACATGCTTTAATTCTATATCTGAACAATTATCTACGAAGCATTATGAAACATTTGACTAATACTTCTCCTACAGCAATTCCAGAGCATAAATAATAGCTTAGGAATGATGAACCGGTCAATAGACCAGGAACATACTCTTTTCATTTTTATACTTGAAAAGGATATCCGGCAGTAAGGCCATCCACCCATCTTTACTTACGAGCACTTCTAGGTGATCAGCCTATTGTACTCTATGTTGATCAACACTCTTACGTTAAACGTATTTACGTTTAACATTTGGCAACCTCGTGTGCCCATCAAATAATCGATGAAAATACTTTTGTTTGTACATAGACAAACATACCTTCTCATCCGTACCAAATACTTGGCATAGGATAGCGTTAACAGTTCTATATCAACAGACTTGTAAACAAATCAATCAACTCTTCAATACTTGTCTAGCCCGAATAAAACAAGCATCGACTCTTTTCTGTTTACCATTCATGCATTGTATATCATGCATCACGTAAAAACTTGACTAACATGAAGGTCAGACAAGCGTTAAGAAAGACTTGCCTTCAAGCGTCTTCGAATTTATAATTCAACTATTCTTAGTCTTTACAGGATCTACATGATACATTCACATAGCACACTGTAATTAGTTATTAAATAAACTAACTTTACAGTTTTAACCAACTTCTTCCTCTTCTATGGTTTATTTGAATTAACTTCGTTATTAAAGTCGATTCAACTCTTTATACTTCGTTACGTTTCATTAACGTTCTTACATCCTTAACTGACATTCAATCATAAATGGTTAATTACCAACGTTGAATGTCGTTCACGGTTCACTTATTACGTCTTTATGTTCTTCGTTTAATTTCCATTAAACCTTGCCCTTTCTTCTTACATTAACATCTTATAAGTGTTTTAAAGTAAGTCTCATTATGTACTTTAAGTACCTTTAACATCTTACTTTAGGTCAACATTCAAAATGAAACTAAACCTAACTTGGTCAACTTTTTTCCCATCGCTTTGTCGGTCTTTGTGCAGATCCTATACAATAATGGTGGTATGCACATATCACTCTCTAGAGGTTTTGCCTTTGCATAACGCTTCTGGCCAAGAAGTCCATGCACAAACTCTCGCCTTTCATGTATGCCATGAGTGTCCAAACCTTTTATTTTCTCCGGCCATAATCGCATGCGGCGTGGATGAAACACGGGGTTTGGTTTTTATTGCCATGCTTAGAACCAAAGGCACCGATTGGCCAAAATAGTTTGGTTTCTTAACGAAACTCCCGGCTTCCTAATTTGTTCGTTTTACATCCGAATTGACCCATTCGAATTCCTACAAGTCACAAATTACATCTTTTATGTGTTTGTATAAGAATTTCACCTTTTCCGAATCCGATAACTCAGAATTCACCTTTAAGTTCATTTTTGAGCGTTCGTTTAACGTTTTCGTCCGTTCAATACTCGTTTTCTTCGTTATAAGTCGGAATGCGATGATTCTTTCGCCAATGACTCTTAATTACCTTATCTCACATGTTGACATTGGAAACCGACGTTTTCAAGTCACACGGAAACTTTTGACCCTTAATCCGGACTTTATACGTTTTCGACGTTTAACGTCTATTTTCGCAAAATCCGCCATAACTTCGTTACTAATGTTCTCTAAGACAAATCATATGGAATACTCCATGGATTTCATATCTACATCCTAACCAAGCAATAGACACATTCCTTAGTTATTACGATTCTTAAACGTTCATTCCAAACTAAGTTCTCGTTCAAGACTTTTTTTATGGTTTTAACTCTCATAAACACTTACGATTTCTATTTGGTCATGACCTATCCATGATTTGGTCATTAATAGGCATTCTTATATCTTCTCAATAAACACTCTCCACTCATCTACGATTCTTCTATGAGAAAGAAATCAAAAAGGATGAAGAATACGGTTTATAGGAATTTACCTTTGAAGTAGTTAACGTTCTTGATAAACGTCTATTGGTTTGCTTGGAAGTAGAAGGATTATATGATTCTAGCTCTTTCTCTCTCTCAATATAGGTTGAACAAGCTTTTTAAAATAACAAAAATCCAACATAAGCCTTGTATATATAGAAAACCAAATGAGGGGCAAAATAGTCCAATTCTCCACCTCCTTACATATTTACCACTTTGTCACCAAGTAAAATACTTGGTGACCAAGTTTTAATCTTGCCTTTCACACCAAGTGGCCGGCCCACCATGCCCATGGATCATCCCCATGGGTTGCCCCATGGGTTTTACCCATCCCACGACTCGTCGGTTCGACCCACGGTTTAATTCTTTGGATTGGGCTTGACTTTAATAAACATTGGGCTTTAACCAATCTAATATTGGGCCTTAACTTGGACTTGTATACTTAATTCATTGGGCTTGTTATTAATCCAAGTCCAATTGGATTGGATAAAATCCTTAACTCATACTCTAATAATACAGCTCGTATTCTACGCGTATTACTTATGTATTCTCTTCGTATAATATTCATCTAATAATCGTATTATACGTCGTACTATTCTTTATACCATACTCATATACATACTAATATAATACTCATATCTCATACGTATAATATTAAAATGACTATACGCCTTACATTTCCCTTTCGGAAACCTTTTTCACAAACCCTTAGGTTTTAAGTCCGCAGTCAAAAACTTCGTTTGCCATAACGAAAATATTATTGGATATTCCATAATATCGTCATATTCTATCATTACGCGTTTCTCAGAATTTCAAACCCTAGCTCCGAACGACATCGGATGAATAGTGTTTTTACGCAAACAATCTCAAAAAACCTTCGTTCTCGTCTTGATAATTCACAACAATTAATTCTAGCACAAAGACAGAATACTAACCACATCCATATATTCTAGGTCATAGAACGACCTTCGAACATCTTACTACATAATAAATTAATTAATTTCATTTAATCCACATAATCAAATAAAAATTTAATTTATTGAAAATTTGAAATTCTCGGGCATTACATACTTCCCTCCTTATAAGGATTCTGTCCCCGGAATCTCGTTACTCTTACTTAAACAAATGAGGAAACTTTTCCTTCATTTTACTTTCGAGCTCCCACGTTGCTTCTTCAGCATCGTGGTTACTCCAAATTACCTTTACTGAAGGTATTACTTTATTTCTCAAGACTTGTTCCTTCCTATCAATAATCTGAATCGAAAGTTCTTTATACATTAAGTCTTTTTCTACTTGAATAGACTCATACTCTATTACATGCTTATAGTCCGATTTATAAGGACGCAATACAGACACGTGAAACACATTGTGTATTCGTTCCATTTCTGGAGGTAAGGCTACTTCATAATCTACCTCTCATATCCTCCTTAAAATCTCAAAAGGTCCTATAAACCTTGGACTTAACTTCTCTTTCTTCCCAAAACGTATCTTCCCTTTCCAAGGTGATACTTTTAGAAAGACATAAGACCCTACTTCAAACTCCTCTTCTCTCGATGAGGATCTCGCATATACTCGTTGTTCATCTTGAGCCGCTACTAATCGAGCTCTTATCAGCTTTACCATGTCTTCCATTTGTTGTACCATCTCAGGTCCCAACATTCGACATTCACCTACTTCATCCCAACAAAGTGGTGTTCTACACTTCCTCCCATACAACGCTTCGTAAGGCGGCATGCCTATACTAGCGTGAAAACTATTGTTGTAAGCGAATTCTACCAACGATAGATGTTCGTCCCAACTCCCCTTGAAATCCATAACACAAGATCTTAACATATCTTCTAGCATTTGAATTGTCCGTTCGCTTTGCCCATCGGTCTGTGGATGATACGTCGTACTCAATCTCAACTGGGTTCCCATTTGCTCTTGCAAACTCCTCCAAAAGTTCGACGTGAATCGTGGATCACGATCGGACACAATTGAAATAGGTACTCCATGTCTAGAAATGATTCCTTTGACATAAAGCTTAGCTAACTGCTCTAAGTTATACTTAACTCCTATTGGTAGAAAATGAGCAGATTTAGTTAACCGATCCATTATTACCCAAATAGCATCATATCCTTTTCTTGTCATTGGAAGTCCCACCACAAAGTCTATGGTGATATGCTCCCATTTCCACTCCAGAATCTCCAGTGGTTGTATCAGTCCACTTGGTCTTTGGTGTTCAGCCTTAACTTTCTGACAAGTTAAGCACTTACTAACATATTCTGCAATCTCCCTCTTCATGTTCGGCCACCAAAATTTCTGATGAAGGTCTTTATACATCTTAGTACTACCAGGATGTATCGAGTACCTCGAACTATGGGCCTCACACATAATCTCTTCTTTCAACTCGGAATTATTTGGAACCCAAATTCTTCCTTCAAAACGAAGTAAACCTTCTTTATCAAGGTTATACTTAGTCTTCATGTCATCCTTCATTATCTTCTTCATCTGCTTGCATTCTTCAGTACTTAGTTGTACTTCCTTAACCCGTTCTACTATTGTTGGTCGAGTTTCTATTGCAAATAACATCTCTCTCGTTTCACTTGGTTACTTAACTTCTAATTCCATCCTCGCCATCTCGGTTGTTAACTCATTCTGAGTCGTTAACATTGAAAGTTTCTCTCTACCCTTCTGACTTAACGCGTCAGCTACTACATTCGCCTTCCCCGGATGATATAAGATATCACAATCATAATCTTTTATCAATTCTAACCACCTTCTCTGCCTCATGTTCAACTCCTTCTGTGTGAAGATATATTTCAGACTTTTATGGTCTGTATATATCTCACACTTCTCCCCGTATAAATAATGTCTCCATATTTTTAATACAAACACTACAGCTGTCAGTTCTAGGTCATGAGTAGGGTAGACCTTCTCATAATCCTTTAACTGACGTGACGCATACGCAATGACCTTGCCATGCTGCATAAGTGTTGGGTAAAATCTATATACGCTCAACACGCAAGTATACGTGGTCAACAAGTAATATAATAATAAGTAAAGTATCGTTCCCTCAGAGATTTAATACAAATTTCCCTTGCAACTACCAATTTCCTACTAATCCAAATTTTATTAAACTAATCAATTTCCAGTTTGTATAGAAAATATCACAATCATTCAAAAATCAACTTAATAACCACAAAAACTAAATTGGGATTTTCAAACAAATATTGGAGAATTAGGCTAATAACTTCACTCTAAGCACCCCTCTGATTAGTATAACCTTATTCCAATTTAACTCACTATCCCAGCTTATTAATCAAGAACACATAAGTAGTATTAATTACCTCTCGGTATATTAACACCATATTAATCCAAATCCGCAATTAAGATAGAATTAAGTCAAACACCTTAATTAATCAACTCACTATATCTCTATATGAATTCCAATTAAGCAAGGTTTAATTCCAAGTTCTCTTCACTATTACATGTGATGTCAAGCATATCTCTACCCCAACAATAATCAATAATTTGTTATTCACAAATTTCATGACACATGCTATATTAACTAGGTCTAGATTTATATTTCCTCTCTCAAGTTCATACAAATCCACATAAAATTGTTGATCAAGCAATTCATAAATTCAAGCTCCAATTAATATAGATAAACTGCATAATAGCTATATTAAACTGAAAACCAAGGTTACACAATCATCGTTCCACTTAGAGTTCCATTAAAAGCCTAACTAATAATTTAGCCCATAATAATTGAATTAAACACTGAATAAATTAAAGGAAACATCATCCCAATTACAGAGATAGAAATTAAAGAAGATTAATAATACACCACCCTTCTCAACTTCGATTATGAAATCTTCGTGAATTTTCTCATGTTCTTCGTTCCTCCAATTCTTGCTCTCTCGAAATCCTTCTTCACGTAATTGAATTAAAAATGGTATGATCTGAATGCTCTCCAAGTATGTTTTGATCAGCCTTTATCCCCTCCTTTTGCCATGACTCCTAATCCATCTCTAAGTCCTACACAAGAGAGACTCCTTCCATTCACCACGACTTACCTCCCTTCGGGTTCGTGAACGGTAGTGTCCGTGCGGCTTCAATGCCTCGAAGTAGCTCAAGGCTTAGCTCTGCCAAAGAACTTCTCCACGCCCTCAGCCATGGTCCCGCGCTCGATAGCTCTCTTAATACACATACAGGCCAGCCTAGATAGTCAAGTGATTTTTTTCCCGGTAGGCTCGTGCTCAAAGACTACTTACCTCAGTGCAGTCCGTGCTAGGTAGTCAAAGTTCACAAGTTACTCAAAAATGTACTCAGATACTCCCAATTGCTACATGAGTCAGAATTACCTACAACAAACGTAAACCCTATCAAAAATAACATGAAAGTACCCAAAAACTAACAAGATAACAAGCCATATAAACATAATTCATGGGT
The DNA here is from genome assembly GCA_020205615.1 of Panax quinquefolius. Lineage (NCBI taxonomy): Eukaryota > Viridiplantae > Streptophyta > Magnoliopsida > Apiales > Araliaceae > Panax > Panax quinquefolius. Next base: position 97,253,559 of record CM035160.1, on the reverse strand, counting down.
TAAAAACCCACTCATCAATAAGCACGCAACCTAGTCCTCTATGCGAAGCATCGCTATAAACTACAAAATTTCCCGTATCATCTAGTAAAGATAATACAGGTGCCTCACTCAACCTCCTTTTTAGTTCCTGAAAACTACGCTCACACTTTTCTGTCCACTCGTACTTCACCGACTTCCTTGTCAGATTTGTCAACGGAGTAGCTAATTTAGAAAAGTCCTGAATGAACCTTCTATAGTATCCCGTTAACCCCAGAAAACTCCTAACCTCAGTTGGCATTTTTCGATTGCTCCCACTCATTCACCGCTTCCACCTTCGCTAGATCTACGGATATGCTATTTTTGTCTATAACATGTCTTAGAAACTGCACTCGTTCGAGCCAATATTCACACTTAGTGAACTTCGCATACAATCTTCTCCCTCCATAGTGTTTCCAACACTATTCTTAGATGTTTAGCATGATCTTCTGGCGTCTTGGAATAGACAAGAATATCATCAATGAACACTACGATGAACTGGTCCAAATACTGTTTGAACACTCTTTTCATCATATCCATAAACGCGGCTGGCGCATTCGTCAACCCAAACGACATAACCAAACACTCGTAATGCCCGTAACGAGTTCTGAACGCCGTTTTAGGTATATCTTCCTTCCTCACTTTCAGTTGATGATACCCCGTGCGCAAATCTATCTTAGAAAAATACTTTGCCCCTTTCAACTGATCAAATAGATCGTCGATCCTGGGCAACGGGTATTTATTCTTAATCGTTAACTTGTTCAACTCCTGATAGTCGATACAATAATGATCCGTCCTTTTTCCTTACAAATAATACCGGTGCTCCCCATGGAGACATACTCGGTTGAATGTACTTCCTATCTAACAGCTCCTGTAATTGAACCATTAACTCCTTCATCTCAACTGGCGCCATTCTATATGGTGCCTTTGAAACTGGTGCTGTACCCGACAGCAAATCAATCACAAATTTCACATCCCTATCCGGTGGAATACCGGGTAACTCTTCCGGAAACACATCCGTGAATTCTTGAACCACTGCTATCTGTTCCAATGATGTTCCCACTCTTTGGGTATGCACCACATGACACAGATAACCCTTACACCCCTTCTTCAACATCTTCCTAGCTTGTGTCATGGTTAGACAACAAGAACATCCCGGTGATTTATTTTCATAAAACACCACCTCAGGTTTCTTAGGAAGCCTCAGGTTTACACACTTTTTATGACAATCTATTATCGCTCTATGGTTAATTAACCAATCCATACCGAGAATCACATCTAATTCTCTTAACCTTATCGGTAAAAGATCTACCGATAATCTATTACCCTTGATATCTACGAAACAATTCCTATAAATGTGTTCAATGAGAATTATCTCCTCATTTGCTACCTTAACGTCTAAAGGTATTTCTAATTTTTCAGGACTTAATCCCAATTGCTGAGCAAATCCACATGCTATAAAAGAACAAGTAGCACCCGAGTCAAATAGCACGTAAGCATTTATTTTATTGATCGGAATGATACTGTACATTACATCATTGATGCAATGTTGCATCTTGGATCGTCATATTAAATGTTTGGTGAGGGTCTACCCTAATGATGGTGTTGGTCGAAGAATGGCCAAATTACCACTACCGTAACCCCTACTACCCTCCGCCCCTTTCTTTGGGCAATTTCTTGCCATGTGGTCTACCGACCCACAAACAAAACATCCCCGAATTTTCTTAGGATTAGGACAGTTGAGAGATATATGACCCTCCTGCTCACAGTTATAACAACCGGTCTCACCTTTCAGACAGACTCTCAGATGAGTCTTTACCGCATGTCTTACATGCCTCCATCCTCATTTAGGATCCCTTATTTTGCCCCAAAGATTCCTGTGGTTAAAATTCTTCCTCTTAGGCATATTGCCACTTCCACCGGCAACCTCCGCCTTATTTCCTCCCTCTCCTTACCCTTATTCTTCCTATCTTTGTGGTACTGGGTCAACGCCTCACTACCACCCTCCGCTATTATCGCCTTTTCCAAAATGGTCCCGTAGGAAGCACTCTGAAAAACCGATATCCTACTATAGAGCTAGGGTTTTAGGCCCTACTCAAACCTACGAGCCTTCCTCTCCTCCGTGTCCACTTGGTGTGGAGCGAACCTTGCCAATTCATTGAATTTGGCCGCATATTGGGGAACAGTCATGTCCCCCTGCTTAAGTTCTAAGAACTTAATCTCCATTCTCCCTTGCATGCTAGAAGGGAAATAGTTCTCAAAGAATACCTTCTTAAACTGTTCCCATGTAACAGTTTCCGCTCCAGCCCCACCCTGGTGAGCCTCCCACCAGTAGTTGGCTTCACCGTTCATCAGATAGGTCAAAAAAGAGGTCTTTTGCGCCTCAGCTACATTTGTAATAACAAACGCCTTCTCAATTTCTTTGACCCATGTCTGGGCCTCCATTGGGTCCATTGTTCCCTTAAATTCGGGTGGACCTACACTTTTAAATTCCTTAAAGGTAGTCGCTCGGGCTACCCTAGGTCCTGCGGGTGCTCTACCCCTAGCTTGGTTAAATGCAGCCGTTAATAAATTAACGAACTCTTGCATTGGGTTATTAGGACACCCCTCGTTCTCATTATGCGATTCCGCTTCTTGGTTACGTTGTCTTCTTCTTGACGGTATTTCTGATTAAATAAATAAATTTTCGTTATACTTATTTACTTACTTCGTTATTATTCGTCAAACAATTGGGCAATAACTCATACACAACAAAACAAATTAAAAATAAAAACTTCCTTATATTAAAATGCTTCTTTATAGTTCAGAACTATTTACAAGTTGTTTTCCATAGCCCAAAAGCTATTACATATACATCCCACGATTGACTTCTACAAAAATTGGGATTTACAAAAGGACTACCCTTTAATTATAAAAAAGAGGGTTTTACATCACTACACAAAAGTATTCACTATACTACTCCTAATACTGTCTAACAGCATTCTCATGCTGGTTTGCCAAAATCGACATAATATCTCGACTTATTGTATGTCGAGTCTGTCCCGACTCAATAGAATAACAAGCTATCTTAAGCTTGAAATCCTCGTGCGCACTGTCATTTATATATGACATTCGTGCTATCTTCTGGTCTTTTTCAACCAGTTTCTTGCGAAGTTTTATGACCTCGTTCTTATAGTCCTGGGCCTTGTCTGTCATGAGCACTTTCTCATCATGCTCTATCTCATACCGACTCTGCAGACTCTTTTCGCCCATAGAGATCATTGATCTCTTCCTTCTAGTGTTGTACCATATTGTGCAGTTGCACGTTACGGTCAAGCACTGAGAGGTACATTGCCCTCATAGTCTCGGTAGGTGTAGACTCTAGGGTAGGCATCACCATATTAATCGATGTTACCTCCATGTCATCCTCCACATCAATCATCATATTCAAATATGATGTTATCCCCATGGTCTCCTCTGAATAGTCCTCCTCCGAGTAATATTCCTCGGCCTCTGACTCCTCTAAAATCACTACAGGTATGTCTGCTATAGGCACAGGTACTGACTCGACTCAGTTCACGAACTCCTCGCTGATCACATGTATATCCCTATACATCAAGTTATCAACCGACATCTACAATAACACATTACACATTGATTAGTACATAATACACAATAATATAAGCACAAATCACATTTAATTCATTTAGGGTTACTTTCCATCTTTTAAATCTTTTGGTACTGAGTTTCCTCAATACCTTATTAAATCATTTGACTCGAGTTAACTTTCTTTGGACTCTTCCTTTCCTACGAGGTTATTAGCCTAAGGTTCTTCCCCCCTTAAGTTTTATAACCTAATGCTTTGATACCAACCTGTGACGCCCCCAAATCTGGGTATCTTCCAACCCGACAGATGGTGCTCCACGATACTACAATCCATATAATCATTCCATTGAGATAACAACACAATGAGTGTAATTACTATCTTTGTACTACATTTGTAATAAGTTCTTTCCCAGGTTCATAACCGAATACATTCGTTGTTCTTCGTAAGTATATTATATACAAATATACTAGCCTATTACAGGACGATTAATTGTCCATCTTAGCCTTACCTTTATCTCTCATAGAACTCTCGGTTCGTTCGACTTTAGCTGCAAACATAAGGTTCAAGCAAGAATGAGCATAACTAGCTCAGTAAGTCTTAACAACGAATCAGATGAATATCATCTCAACAAATATATGCTTTAATTCTATATCTAAACAATTATCTACGAAGCATTATGAAACATTTGACTAATACTTCTCATACAGCAAATCCAGAGCATAAATAATAGCTTAGGAATGATGAACCGGTCAATAGACTAGGAACATACTCTTTTCATTTTCATACTTGAAAAGGATATCCGACACTAAGGCCATCCACCCGTCTTTACTTACAAGCACTTCTAGGTGATCAGCCTATTGTACTCTATGTTGATCAACACTCTTACGTTAAACGTATTTATGTTTAACATTTGGCAACCTCGCGTGCCCATCGAATAATCGATGAAAATACTTTTGTTTGTACATAGACAAATATACCTTCTTATCCGTACCAAATACTTGGCATAGGATAGCGTTAACAGTTCTATATCAACAGACTTGTAAACAAATCAATCAACTCTTCAATACTTGTCTAGCCCGAATAAAACAGGCATCGACTCTTTTCTGTTTACCATTCATGCATTGTATATCATGCATCACGTAAAAACTTTGCTAACACGAAGGTCAGACAAGCGTTAAGAAAGACTTGCCTTCAAGCGTCTTTAAATTTACAATTCAACTATTCTCAGTCTTTACAGGATCTACATGATACATTCACATAGCACACTATAATTAGTTATTAAACAAACTAACTTTACAGTTTTAACCAACTTCTTCCTCTTCTATGGTTTATTTGAATTAACTTCGTTATTAAAGTTAATTCAACTCTTTATACTTCGTTACGTTTCATTAACGTTCTTACATCCTTAACCAACATTCGATCATTAATGGTTAATTACCAACGTTGAACGTCGTTCATAGTTCACTTATTACGTCTTTATGTTCTTCTTTTAATTTCCATTAAACCTTACCCTTTCTTCTTACATTAACATCTTATAAGTGTTTTAAAGTAAGTCTCATTATGTACTTTAAGTACCTTTAACATCTTACTTTAGGTCAACATTCAAAATGGAACTAAACCTAACTTGGTTAACTTTTTCCCACTACAAGGCCATGCTTGACGGCATCCCTACACACTATGGTGGCAAGGCCATGCGGTATCACTCTCTAGAGGTTTTGCTCGAACTTCATTGTGGCAATGAGTCCATGCACAAACTCTCTCATGACTGACGACAGAGTGTCGAGACCTTTTCATTTTCTCCGGCCATAATCGGCATGCGGCGTGTGAGAAAACATGGGGTTTGGCGGCTAAGATGTCGAAACACAACACACCGATTAGCCAAAATAGTTTGGTTTCTTAACGAAACTCCCAGCTTCCTAATTTGTTCGTTTTACATCAGAATTGACCCATTCGAATTCCTACAAGTCACAAATTACATCTTTTATATGTTTGTATAAGAATTTCACCTTTTCAAATCCGTTAACTCAGAATTCACCTTTAAGTTCATTTTTGAGCGTTCGTTTAACGTTTTCGTCCGTTCAATACTCGTTTTCTTCGTTATAAGTCGGAATGCGATGATTCTTTCGCCAATGACTCTTAATTACCTTATCTCACATGTTCACATTGGAAACCGACGTTTTCAAGTCACACGGCAACTTTTGACCCTTAATCCGGACTTTATACGTTTTCGACGTTTAACGTCTATTTCCGCAAAATCCGCCATAACTTCGTTACTAATATTCTCTAAGATAAATCACATGGAATACTCCATGGATTTCATATCTACATCCTAACCAAGCAATAGACACATTCCTTAGTTATTACGATTCTTAAACGTTCATTCCAAACTAAGTTCTCGTTCAAGACTTTTTTTATGGTTTTAACTCGCATAAACACTTACGATTTCTATTTGGTCATGACCTATGTAAGACCCCAACTTTTTAATGAATAAAATCAAATTTCCTTTATTTATTATTGTGAATAATAAGGTATTAATTTGATATAATAACTTTGGTTATGGGTGAAATATGAAAATTTTGCAAAATAAGCAAGTGGTTATAAAATATTCATTTTGTCGGTGGAATATTCTTTATGTTGGGGAATATTCGTACGACGGCGCAGCCAATTATGGGCCCCATAACGGATAATGGTTGAATGAAGAAAATGACAAAATTGAATAACGGCGTAGTTGTTACCGTTAACACTGTTGGAATACCTGGTGGTTAAAGTAAAATGTCTGGCGTTGTTGCCTGATGGCATACAGTATTACGACAAAGTATTGTTGAATTATTGATCCTTACGTAAGAAGGCACTACTCAATAATTGTCACAGTGAATTCTTGTTCAATATTTTATTTTATTGATTCAATAATTCTTTGCATTGATATTTTATATTATTGTTGTTTCAATTATCGTCATCGCACAAATATCTCCTTTATCGGATCGATAATTCAGATTATTTGGAATAATATGATTAGATAACATTATTGGCAATGTCTAGAAAGTTCTATCAAGGAGAGGTTTGGTAACCTAATTGCGCGCCAGTAAGGAGAAATCCTTATTGGAAAGCCCCTCTTTCACAGGAGCGACTGGTTGTCGTATAAATGTGATTCTGTAATATTATTTGTAAAAAATTAATCATTGATTCATATGATAACGAAATATTTATTTTATGTGGATATAAATGATGAATTTATTTATGTGGTTTTAAATGAAGAAATTAATGTTGAGGTGTTTTATTAGTATTTTGTCGGATTGGAGGTATTAAAAATTAAACTAGTGTTTTTTGAGATATATTGCGGGAGTTATAATTTTTAATCCGACCATTGGATTGTTGTAATTTTTGGATATGTTATACATATATAAGTTGAGTATATGTCCACAAATTTTGAACCATTAAAAAGGAGCGTATGATTTGTTATGAATTTTAAGAGGTGGCTGATTCGGAAATCAGGTTATAAATCATTTTGGTGGAAAATTCTAGAATTGGTGGGCCCCACTCTTGGTTGGTGAAGAAATGTGCTGAGATTTTTATTCAAATATGGTGGGTGGGAATAGTAGCAGGTAAAGCCATCAGGTTGCAAGTTAAGTCTGCTTCGGCGTGCTAACGTTTTCCTATAAATAGAGGGCTAAGTTAGAATTGAAAATCACACCAGAAACAAGTTTTATCTCTTTCTCTCTCTAGATTATTGAGTGTATTTTATGAGTATTTAGATACTTTGTGAGTTTACATTAATCGGTGCAAGTTTCCTTGACCTTATATACCGATATTCCGATCAAAATCTTGATATTTTGAGGTAAGGGATATTATCTTCTTCTTAAATGATATTTTCTTCAATATCATTATCTTAGAAATATTGGTATAAACTTTTTATCAAATTTGGAAACTTTTGTGTTGGGGTTACTTATTCACGTATACTAAGACTATTCACTTAGAAAAATGAAATTTTCTTCTTTTTGTCCAAGTTATCTATTATGGTTACTATCTTTGATTGTATCCATGTTTTGATCATTATTTTGAATTACGCTTCAAAATTGGTTATTTGAATATTATTGAACTTGGATAAACCGTAATACTGAATCCTTAATATTTGATCCATTATCTCATTTGGATTCGTTTTCTTTAAAATATTTTTCATCATCCTCGGTCCTAAATGATGATATCTAAATGAATATCTTTGGCACGTAGTAGCAAAAGATGAATGATTACCTAATGAATATCTTTGGCCGTAGTGCAAAGATGAAGCAGTGTTGAGATGAACATGACCAAGTGGTGATTCAAATGAATATATTTGGCTCAGTAGTGCAAAGATGAATATTTGATTCAAGATGTATATTGATTGATGTTACGAGGATCAAATATTGATGATGGACTTTTAAATCTTAGAAGATAGTAGAATTCTTTCTCTACTTGACTCTTCTAATGGATTGCTATTTTCATTGCAGATTGTTGATCTAAAACTTGTTGTCTATTATATTTTATCGATTATTCCTGTTGAAGACTAATGATAATTTATTGTATATTATCTTAGTCATAATATTCTTTATTGGGCTAGTTGAGCTCACCCTTTTGTTCCATTTTTCTTCTCAGGAGGTGAGAACATAGCAGGAACTAGTCGGGGTACGGAGTGATGGTTCTAGAAAGTTGTTTTAGCAGGTCCTCACTATTTTTAAAATAGTGTATCAATAATTGTAATGAGGACTCCTTTTGAGTTTTTATACTCTATTTGTATTTAAACTCACAGTTTAATGAAGTTGTATTTGTTTCTGTACCATGTATTTGGCGACTCAAGAATGGGTGATGTATACTTTTTTTGGGGCGTCACGATTAATATCAAGCTTAGGGATATGATCCCTGGCTGAGATGTGAGACAAGAACTAGGAGGGGAGAGACAGGGAATTCCTTCGCTAGTATGACCTGACTAAGTTTATTTGGTATTTATTTGGTCGGTCAGAGTATAGGGATAATATGTTGCATGACTATTAACCCTTATTTTATGGCACTATTTAAGAATGGCAGTTGAGAACGTTAATAATGGAGTGAATCAGACCGTGGAGACACCTTTGATCACTACCCAAGGGAACGTGCAATAGGAAGGCAATAATCCTCCTGTAAACAACGTTACCGAACAAATGATGAATGATGAGATGTTTAGAAGCTTTTTGCAGTTCATGAAAAACCAAACGAGGGAGACTCGTGCACAAAATACGGGTGGAAATGCTAGCAATGCGCGGCTTGTCACAGCCAAGCAGTTCAAAGAGTTGGGACCACCAGAATTTAAGGGAAAGCCGGATCCGATCATTGCGGAAACGTGGGTCAAACAAATTACCAAGATATTCGATGTCTTGGGATGCACGGAGGAACAGAAAGTTTCATTCGCCACCTTTATGTTCTGCGGTGAGGCAAAGCTCTTTGGTGGGAGTCTCGTAAGCGTACCCAACAAATTGCATTACAAAGATGTCTTGGGAAATGTTTCAGAAACTATTCAATGACAAGTACTTTCCTGAAAGTATTTGTCATATGGAGGTGGAGTTTATCAAACTGGAACAAAACAACATGACAGTGTCCCAGTACGAGGCGAAGTTTGCAGAGTTATCCAGGTTTGCACCTCATTTGGTCAAAAATGAGGAACGAATGACGAGGATGTTTCCGAGAGATCTAAAGCCAGAGATTCGACAATATCTTATCTCTCATAAATTTTCTTTATATTCAGATGTCATAAATTTACTTTGTCACCAAGTAAATTACTTGGTGACCAAGTTTTAATCTTGCCTTACACACCAAGTGGCCGGCCCACCATTCCCATGGGTCATCCACATGGGTTGCCCCATGGGTTTTACCCATCCCACGACCCGTCGGTTCGACCCACGGTTTTATTCTTTGGATTGGGGTTGACTTTAATAAACATTGGGCTTTAACCAATCTAATATTGGGCCTTGACTTGGGCTTGTATACTTAATTCATTGGGCTTGTTATTAATCCAAGTCCAATTGGATTGGATAAAATCCTTAACTCATACTCTAATAATACAACTCGTATTCTACGCGTATTACTCACGTATTCTCTTCGTATAATATTCATATAATAATCGTATTATACGTCGTACTATTCTTCATACCATACTCGTATACATACTAGTATAATACTCATATCTCATACGTATAATATTAAAACGACTATACGCCTTACATTTCCCTTTCGGAAACCTCTTTCACAAACCCTTAGGTTTTAAGTCCACAAACGAAAACTTCGTTTGCCATAACGGAAATATTATTGGATATTCCATAATATCATCATATTCTATCATTACGCATTTCTTAGAATTTCAAACCCTAGCTCCGAACGACATCGAATGAATAGTGTTTTTACGCAAACAATCTCAGAAAACATTCGTTCTCATCTTGATAATTCACAACAATTAATTCTAGCACAAAGCCAGAATACTAACCACGTCCGTATATTCTAGGTCATAGAACGACCTTCGAACATCTTACTCACATAATAAATCAATTAATTTCATTTAATCCACATAATCAAATAAAAATTTAATTTATTGAAAATTCAAAATTCTCGGGCGTTACAGTTTAGTTAATTATTTGTTGAATAAATAATTAAGGAGCTAAGAAAATTAATTGTTATGAGAGTATATACTAATTTAATTTAAATAGTTAAGCTATAGAGCTTATAATGATTAAATGAATTATAATATTTTAATTGGAATTTGTAATTAAAACAAAGTGTTAGTTAATTAAATAAAATTATAATTATAAAGAAAGTTATAGTTTTGTTATATTGAATTATGTGTTAAAGTAATTTAATAGATTAATATTTGAACCGATTAAATTGATTATTTAATTAAGTAGAAGTGTGACTAATAATCTTGCTATAAAGGAGTTATTAAAATAAATTAAAGGAGTTTAATTTAGTTTTGGCCAAACAAGTCTTAATGCATATTAAGTCTTTAATATAATAGTGTTTTATCAAACAAGGCATAAGGATTAATTGATTTATTTTAATTAGCTTTACCAAACAAGGTATATAAGTTAATAGGTTATTTTTATTATGTTAGCCAAACAAGCCTTATGGCTTTTGATTTTTAAAACTTATATAACTGACATAAGTTATATCTATATTTATATTATATAATTAATATATATTATTACTATATACGTTATATTTTTCTACGTTTGTTAGACTAGAGTTAGGAAAAAGGCTCAGTTGAAGAAAAAGAAGAAGAAGAAGAGGAATACAAAGAAAAAGTTGAGAGAAGTCTAGAGAAATTGAGAAAAGAAATGGGGAAAATCTAGCCACCATCTTCTTCTATCTCTAGGATATCATATTCTTAATCAAAGGTAGGAGCTCAATCTTTTTCGTTAAAAGTTTAGTTTTCCTCTTCCCAAAAAGTTCTCTGTAAAATAATTGTAAAAGATGAATTGTTGATATGTATATAGTTTTGTATGATAATTGTTTGTAAAAGGTTGTTTCATGAGTTTATATGTGATTATAGAGAAATTAAGTCATGTATGTATGCAATTTGTGAAGAAAACCATATTACATTGTTTATATGAAAATATATGAGTATGGCTTAGTTTAAAATGAAATTAAGGTTTGATTAATTGTTAAAATATATAAATTGACTATTGAATTTGATAGAGTATGTATAATCATAACTATGGTATTTTGAATTTACTATTTTGATTGAAAAACAAAATTACAATGTTGATTTTTATCAAAAATGTCAAAAATGGAGTTTTTGTCAAAAACAATAAAATTGGGTGTTGTAAATATGATGTTTATGTTATTTTATGGATAGAATCATGTTAGGAGTCTTTACAATATGTTTATATGAAGTTTATATGTGTATTACATGTTAATTAGTTTGTTAGATTGGAGCTTATAGGCCAATTTGGCTTTTTGTTCATCTTTGTTCTGCGAGCTTGGTCGCTGAAGTTTCGGACTGACTGCTTAGGCAGTGCTTACCAAGAAGATAAGTTTCATGGCCGCAGCCCTTGGTGCCACGCCATAACGCCAATCGTTATTTTGATTTCTCGTCATGGCCTTAACTCATTCAGCCATGGCCTTGACCAACCACAATGTAAAGCGTGGCGCTGCTTAAAGACGAAGTTAGCAGAATGTTCTAACAGTTTTAGTTTATTACACAAAGTTTGAAAATAAATGTTATGTGTTAATAATAGGAATGTTAAATGATGATTTCAGTAGTATTAAACTATGAATGAACATATTATCAAGGGTTAACTAGTATTAACATAGTTTGATTATATGAATTGGTAATTTAACCTATATGATGTATATATTTGTTTATATAGATATAAAATATTGGTAATGACTAATTATGTCATGATGACATATATATAGGGTATTGAGATTCAAGTGGTAAGGGTTAGCTTGTGCTAAAGGCAAGTTTTCTAACTCTGAAACTTCATAGTGCAAGTTTAATTTCGTTGAGTGCGTTATTGCTTTTAATTCAATTTCAATTACACAAGTTGCTAACTTTACACTTTCGTAGAGTTAGATTGTTTATTATTGATAAAGCTCTTGTATCTATTGGTTCATGAGGATGCAAGTATTCCAAATCTTATATTTTATTATTCAGCAAGTTTTTTTAATATGTAACTTGTGATTTAGCATGCGAGTTATTCTATTTTAATATTCTAGTATTGAACAACTTTATCGTTCAAATTACTATTCACTATGCATGCTTAGTATCCAATTCTCAATAACATTGACTTAATATTGTTCAAGCAATATTTATATTATGGTTATTCAATGTTTATGATATTAGATTATTCCTAAAGCATGGTACTAATTTATAAATGTTGATTCAGTTATGATTGTTCCATAGCATACAGTTATTGCTTTTGTATTCAACTAATCCTTAGTTGATGATCATTGAATTTTAAATTACCCTGTAATGTATCCAAACCAAACCTACTTTGGTGCGAACTTGTATTCTAAATACTGAGATGAACAACTCTTTTATTAGAGGTTTACGCTTAGCGTTGAAATGGTTGTGCACAATACATTGTACGAAGGGTTGATCCCCCTAAGTACGTGGAGTCCTTATAGTCTTATGACTGTTAAAGTTAAAGTTGAAAGATTACTTATAACTGTGGACATGATTCGTGGTCATTAGACCCTCAGTAGTATGTTTTAAAATGTTAATAGAACCTATCATTCAGTTCTAATGAGCCTATTTCTGGCAAATGTTGTAATGTTATAAAGTTATTCATTCTTATTTCAAGTGAGCCTTGTTTGCTCACTCTTGCATATTATATACTTATTGCAGCTAAGGTTGAGAAGGTCAATGAACCTACTACTAGCAAGGGAAAGGGGAAAATATACAAGTGACGAAGACTTGTAATTTTAATTTATTGTTATAAACTTTTAAATGATGATGTAATAATTTAATTTTCGCATTTGAATGATTATAATTAAAGGTTAGATAACCTGGGAGATTTTTATTTAAGTTTAATCCTGTATGGGCAGGTTTTTATTATTCAATTTTATTATGATTGGGTAGTTGGAAATGAATGTTTTGATTAAGTGAACACCAAATCTTGAGGAAATGAAGAACCATGATTTGGGGGTGTCACACATTTTATATCTAAAAATTTACAAAACTAATTTAGCAAATTGTTTTCACATAATCACATTCTGAAAAAGGCTAAGTCTCTAAATTAAGTGTTTTAGAAAGTCTCACATCAACTCAACATCTTGTCTTAACATTTTAATCTGTAAGGATTTAGAATCCAGCCTCCTGCATTGAATATCCAAAAGAATTTTTATTAAATCAAAAGTTTGACACCGTTTGTTCCCACACTTATTCAACCCCCCTTTCTAAGTGTGCCTACTTAAATTTCATTTGGTATCAAAGCTTGGCTCTACTTATCTTGGTCTTAAAGGTGACTTGTAGGGAACGATTCTAGCATGGCACAACTTGGGAACATCATTCAAGAAGGTCAATCAACTGTTAGACCTCCACTACTTCATGGAGCTAAAAATTACAACTTTTGGAAGTTTCGAATGACGATATTTCTTAAAAGAGACCTTTGGGAATGGTGGGTCGTGGAGAATGGTCCTGTTATTCCAAGAAAAAAAGATGGTACTCCAAAAACCTTAATGGAAATGGACTCAACCAAAACTCACATGGTCTCCTATGATTCAAAAGCAATGAACACACTCCTTAGTGGATTAGTGCAATCTGAAAGTGACAAAGTTTCCTCATACAACACGGCTAAGGAGATTTGGGATACTTTAAAAGTAAGCCATGAAGGTACATCGAAAGTAAGAGAAGTCAAGCTTAGTATGCTCATGCATGATTATGAAATTTTCAAGCTTGAGAAAGATGAAACTATCAACGAAGCACAAGCAAGGTTCTTTGTACTCATGAATTCCTTGAATCTACTTGATAAATCGATTCCACAAAATGAGATCAACCGCAAATTACTTCGGGCTATGCCCAAGAAGTTTGCTTCTAAAGTTACAACTCTTCAAGATTCTCCTAATATTTCTTCTATGAATACATTAACTCTATTTGGTGAATTAGAAGAATTTGAACATCAATTAAGGAGATATGATGATGAGGATGATACTCCTCGAAAGAAGGTTCTAGCTCTTATTGCATGTGATGAAGAGGAGCTAGAGGATCGGATGAGGAAATTGCAAAACTTTCAAAAAGGCTGAAAGGGTTGTTACAAAGAAAGATTAAGAGAAAGAATGCAATCACCTCAAACAAATTCAAGGGAAAGCAAAATGAAGACACTTGCTTTGAATGCGGACGCCAGTGCCATTTCAAAAAGGACTACTTCTGTGACACCCCCCAAATCCGGGTTACCTGACCCCCCGAGTTTGGTGTTCACGATCCACAATATAATACCATTTAACTACCCATTCATATATAAATAGGAATACATTAGTCATTAACATATGTTGTTAATACATAAGTCCCAGGTCCGCTAACCTTTACATTACAGAAATAACCCTTAGATATACAAAAAGGGTTTACAATACAACATAATAATAATATTGTTCATTATACTACTCCAGTATCTTGCCTTTGCCTTTATTCTTTTTCGATCTGTTGGCCTCTTCGATTCTAACTGAAATGTTTTTATTTAGCAAGGGTGAGTAACAAGTTTGCCCCGCAAGTTAAGACATACAATAAATGTATATAAATCAATAAAAACAGACTATCTATTTTGATAGAATGAAACCAAAGTTCGGGGAACTTTGAAATAGCTGAACAAAGCTTTAATAATTAACAAGTCTTCTCACAATCTATACAACACAGTAATTTGATAATGAAAGAGTACAATGCTTTCAAGGTTTTCTACGATATTCAAACGACTAATCAAGAATTAATTCTACGAAATAGCAAAGTGGAATGTTTTCCAGATTTATGCTGAGCGATCCGTTGGATCTTGAACTTCTCTTCTCGGGTATATATTAAAGTTTTACTTTGACATATGCGCAGGTGTATCATATAACCATAAAGATTAAATCATACCCCTCTACAAGTATTTAGAGTCAGCCAACTTCTTGTACCCTATATTATGCATAATACTTATAGGTCGCGCGCAATGGTCGAATATACGACTTAAAAATGTTCCCTTTAAATAAAAGGTTGTTCTTCTTAGTCTCAGAATCAAGATTTGATTTAACAACGAAATTCAATGATTTCAATTTCTATTTACTTATCGATCTAGCCGAAATAATTGGCATCGATCTATCAATAACAATTGAATTCTCTTCTCGAATTTATCAAGTTCTAACAAATGTTCGTCTAGCCAGAATATTTAGCTAAGACATTTCTCAACATAATTTGATAATAAACAGGAATTATCTGTACTGTCAATTCTATCTTCTACGAATATGAATATCCAACAACAGTTATTCAAAAATTATATATTCTCCGAATCAGTAATTCAATTTGAATTATTAAACATGCACTAACTGTGGATAATCAACAATAAATCCTTGGACATGGTATAATTAGCAATAAGTAACCACTATAATAATTAAATGAATATAACTCATGGTTGAGTTAGGAAACTTGCCTTCTCCACTTATTACTGCTACACAATATAATTAACTGTGTTCGTAAGACCTATAATCAACAATGTCGGTCTCACAATCAGCATAATAATTTATAATCACATAAGACTGTATTCTACAGTCAAACTTCTTCTAGGCACATTACCACATAGTCACATCAGTGTTTATAACCTATATAAACACTTAACAAGTCTAACTGTTTCGGTTTGGTTGGACTTCGGTCCATTCTCGGTGTTCTGGTCACCCTATCCGACAATTAACACAGTTATTGTCAATTAAACTCAGTTTCAAAGCTTCAATATTATATTAGATAAGTCAAAGATCATTTATAATATTTTTCGGAAGCTTTTAATAATTTATAAGCAATAATTATAATTTATAATAATTTTTCATATACTTAAATCATTTTTAAATGATTTAATTATCAAATAATCTTATCATTATTAATATCTAATAATATAAAAATATTAATGTTATATTTGTCAAAATATTAAAGTTATTATTAATAACTTAAAATATTTTTAAATCATCAATATTCTACTTAAATGATTTTAAAAGTAATTAAGATCATTTTAAATCATCACCATTAATATCTAAATATTAATGAAATTATTATCCAAATATTAAAAGTCATTAATTATAACTTAAAATATTTTTAAATCATTTTAATTATTTTTAAATAAAATCATTTTTAATTTATTTATTTAATATAATAATTAAATAAATCTAATATCATTAATATTAATTTATTAATGAGAATTCTCCAAAAATATTAAAATTGTCTTTTATAATTTAAAATATTTTCTAACACTTTATTCTTATTTAAAATAATTTTTAAATCAATAAAATCATTTTTATCTTATTTATTTAATTTAATAATTAAATATATAAATCTAATATCATTAATATTAAAATTATTAATGAAAATTTCTAAAAATATTAAAAGTTATATTTTATAACTCAAACTATTTTTAAATACATTATTCTTATTTAAAATGATTTTTCATAATATTAAATCATTTTTCACTAATTTATTTAATACACTAATTAAATAAATTAAATATCTTTAATATTTAAATAATTATAAATATTAAAGAAAAATATTCCAATTGGTCAAAAATTATTTTTTATAATTTAAAATAATTTTTAAAACCATTTTTAATAATTTTATGATTTATTTCTATTTTTAAATAATTTTTGGAAAATCAGAAATTAAAATAAATGAAAACCGTCGCTAAAGCCTATAGCGACACTTGTCTGTCGTCTTAAGTGTTCTTGGTGCTCAAGAACACTGTCAGACAGTGATCAAGGTGGCTCGTTTGACTGCCTTTTATTCTTAGTGTAATCATGTTTTGGGCTAACTTATTCTTCAATCGTGTAGTACTCATGTAGTACTACCATTATCAACCATTAAAGGAGTCATAACCTAACAATCTAACAAGATCAAACCGTTCAAAGTTACTGTCAGACTTAATCTGGGTTTTCTGGGTAACCCAGAAACCCAGACAGTGGCGAGGTACCACTTTGCAGTTCATTCTTAGCTTAGTTTTGATCATCACTTAAGTGATTTCTTGGTTAAAAGTTGTAGTCTATATATCAAGGAACATTAATATACCAATAGATAAGTCCAACAACAACATATTCACAAGTTACATCTTGGTCAAAGGCTGTCAGAAAATTTACTTCTACCGTTTCTGGGTTTTCCAGAAACTGCAAATCAGGGTCTAGTTGCCTAGTTTGACCACCTAATCCGATCATTATGTTGATGTTTTAAGAAGTCTAAAGACCCAGATCTATAGTCCATTATACTGGCTACAACATGGTTACCATAAAAGTAACAGAACACAAAACAACTGTTAAATCTCAAACCAACAAAACGTTGTCAGACGGTGTTCATGCAATTTCGGGTTACCCGAGAATTTGATCGGTCAACGCCGGTCGGCCACTGGGTTTGACCAAGAATAACTCCTGATCTAGAAATTAAATGATACTGATTCCACTTGCAGATTAAAGAACACATACCAGGCTACAAATTAAAACTTTAAAACATCAAAAAAAACAAACGAACAAGAATCTGTGGCTTCTGACATTAGCTTGTCAGACCACAAATTTTGTTCTTGGACAGATTCTGAAAAACTCAATTTTAAAGCATTTTGATGCTATGGATCTATGTTATATCAACATAGATCATCTAAAAACATCTTCCAGCAAACATCTAAACACATAAACACAAAATCTTTCTTTGCATACAAGATTAAAGTAGGTTTAGGGTTTATACCTTATATTATCCAATCCTTGATCTTGCCTCACCAATCTGATCTAGGTGTTTGAAATGCTTAGTTAGGGACTGAAATACTAAGAAAATTTTGTGGCTATGGAGAGAGAGAAGTTTGGCTAAGTGTAAAAACATAATGACTTATGTTTTTGATTTTCTCTTTCTTTAATCCACCACCTTTGATTCTTGTGGTTAAAATGATGAGATGTGGCTTCACAAGTCTAGTAATAAGTGTTTGGTAATAATGCAAGAGGTCTGGCAACAATTTTAACCACATCTCTTTTTACTAGATTATTTTTAAAGTAAAGGGTATTTTTGTCATTTTGCTTCTAAATTTCATGGCAAAATAGATAATTGGCTCAAATGTCCAAACCCTTAGGATTTAACCCTAAGGTTGTAACCCTTAGATTTTTAAAATACCCAATTCTTGAATTTTTTTAATTAGGGTTTAAAA
The DNA here is from genome assembly GCA_020205615.1 of Panax quinquefolius. Classification (NCBI taxonomy): domain Eukaryota; kingdom Viridiplantae; phylum Streptophyta; class Magnoliopsida; order Apiales; family Araliaceae; genus Panax; species Panax quinquefolius. The sequence goes on along the minus strand of CM035160.1, from coordinate 97,235,115 downwards.
ATAGAAAATTAAGAATTTCAAAAATGTAATTAGGGTTTTAAATAGAAATTAATATTTCTAACGTATAATTAGAGTTTCCTAATTATATTAACACATACTTATCACTTTAAGCTTGCTAATTAGGATTAGGGTTTCCTAATTTAGGGTTTAGGATTCCCGAATATAAAATTAGGTTTTAAACTGTTTAATTAATTAGGGTTTTTAAGCATGCATAATTGATTTTCTAAATCTGAGATTAGGGTTTCTAATCCCTTATTAGGGGTTATTAAATACAAACCTTATCCGATCAATTATTGATCAACATTCCTATCTGATCAAGATCAAACACACGTACATATCAAAATAATTATTTTAATGTTATTTTCTATCAAATCCCTATCCAGGAATTAGGGTTAGAGTTTCTAAAGCTGTTAAGCACAACTCTACTCTAATTTTATTAGTCAATACACAAATTGACCAATTCTTGAGACTCATATTACAGATACACAGTACAATATTAACCGTTCATGTCAATATTAATTATAAAAAAAAATTATTCGTGAAATTTTGATTATTCAAAATCCTGGGTTATCACATTCACCCCTCCTTAAAAGGATTCCATCCTCGGAATCACCGTTTTCTTATTCTCTACAATCTTTTAAAGTTGTATCATCAATTCACTTTTATCAACACAATATTAAATTGTTTTTCAACTTCTAACCTGTGACTTGAATCTATAAAAGAAAATAGTCCATAGAAATTTTCTAATTCAATATTACTCGCGTAATTTAAGTATTAAGCAAAATCGTTACTGCTTACCACCTCCCGAAAGTACCATCGTGATCCTCGCTACTGACGCCATGTTAAATGTACGGGCTGTTGGTCTTCCTGGTTGTGCAGGTCCTCGAGTTGCCAAGGTTCCACCACTAGGTCCCTTATTGCCACTTTCCTTCTCCGCATTCTTCTTCGGACAGTTCCGAACCAAATGATCAGTCGATCCGCATACAAAGCAACCTTGAATTTTCTTCGGATTGGGGCAATTGGGTGACATGTGCCCCTCTTGCCTGAAGTTATAGCAAACTCCCTTCTTCTTCAGGCAAACTCCAGCATGTTTCTTCCCACAATTCAAACATGGCTCCCTTCCTTTCCTATTATCTTCTTTCTTATTACCCGACTTGGTTGTCTCATTCCATTTCCTCTTATTTAGATTACTACCACCACTGCTTCCTCCGTCGTTTGTCTTCTTCTTCTTATCCTGATGAAACTGAGATGCAGCTTCGCTCCCTCCTTCAGCAATTAATGCTTTCTCCATCAAAGCCGCGAACGTATTGATCTGCAATACTGCTACCTTGTTGAATATCCCCGGCTTCAGTCCATTTTCGAATCTTCTCACCTTTCTCGCCTCTGTGTCCACCTAATGAGGTGCAAATCTAGCCAACTCGTTGAATTTGGCAGCATATTCTGATACCGACATGTTCTCCTGTTTTAGTTCTAAGAATTTGACTTCCATTCTTGATTGCATACTCGATGAGAAGTAGTTCTCAAAGAATAACTCCTTGAATCTTGTCCACAACACCACCTCTGTACCTGCTCTGGCCTGATTAGTCTCCCACCAGTAATTGGCTTCTCCCTTCATTAAGTATGTCGCAAAAGTTATCTTCTGCTCTTCTGTCACTCGCGCAATGACGAATGCTTTCTCCATCTCCTTCACCCAAGTTTGTGCTTTAATCGGATCTGTGGTTCCTTTAAATTCAGGCGGTCCTACCGCTTTAAAGTCTTTAAAGTTAGCCAATCGGTCGGCTGGCTGATTCCTCGCTCTTCCTCTTGCAGCTAGAGCTCTATTCTCCATAGCTTGGGCTAACATATCTGCAAAGTTTTGCATCAGGCCAGCTTGACCTCCTTCATTATTCACCGATTACTCTTCTCTTTGATTTCGATTCTGTCATCTAGGCGGCATTTTCTGATTTAAATAAAAATCTTACATTAATTTTCTTTCTCTATACAAATTCTTAACACAATAAGAATTCAACACATAGTTCTCAGATAATCGCATTTTTATTCAAATAGCACATAGTACATTTAGTACTTCACATATTACTATCCCTTTTTAAATCATATTAGGATTAACAACACAACTTTACACAAAAAGTTGCAATTCTCCATTCACACATAGTTATTACCAGTTCATCAAACTTACCACACTTATGAGTTTAGAAACTTGCCACAATTATATGAGTATATAAAATTATCCTAGTCAAACCTTTGGCGTCCATTCGCTGAGGGGTTCAAAACATTTCATATAATCATGAGTCATGAACTTACCATAAGCATGAGTTTTAAGAACACACAAATTGATCTTAATCTTATATTCATATAGAAAATAAAGATTTTATTCATAAAACATATATATTTACATATGATTAAACATAATTCTCGATATTACAACACTTAATATCTGAAACTTCTACCAAAAGATACTATCACATATATCTAAGTTGTCTCCCGACCACTCCCTTCACCAGTCTTCTTCTTGATGGGACACTTGTTGAATCCGTGACCCATTTGCCCACATGAAAAACACTTCTTCATATTCGGCTTAGGACAATGCAAAGAAATATGTCCTTCCTGCTTACAATTGAAACAAACATTCTTCCACATCATGCATTCTCCCGCGTGAGTCTTTCCACACTTGCTACAGGCTTGCTTCTTCTTTGGGTTTGACTTTTCAAAATTAGGGTTGTCGTTGTCCCTCTTCCTCTTTTTCTTGTCTTTCTGCTGCTTGATTGTTCCTTCAGACGATCCACCACCTTCAGTCTTCATCCTTTCCACCTGCGCCTTGAGCTCGTTCCGTTCTTCAGTTATTTCGCGTAACGTTCACTCCGTCTTCCACAGCTCCTCCAAGACAAATACCTTACTCCGGAGTTCTTGAACTTCTGCCGATAGTTGATCTTATTCTTCAACTTTAGTCTTATTCTTTAACTCTACCTTAGATTGTTCAGACTCTGCCTCCTCATCTCCACTCAGATACATCTTGGGATAATCGTCATGATCGCTCCCCAGATTGACCATGGGTTCATCTTCTCCCACCTTCTCCACTGATTCGCTTTGTGCTGGCACCTCGGCTAATGGCATTGGTGCAACAGCCGCTAGAATCTCTGCACTTATTTCATCTTCTCCAGACATCCTACAATCAGTTTAAACAACTTGATTAGTACTTCACCAGTACAACATTCTCACACTATGTGTCCACTTATCTCACTATTGATGCACTTCGGCAATCCCTCACTTAGAACCCTAAATGAGTTTTCTCTATCTCGCGTATGGTTATAATCCTAGGGTTTCCCCCACCCCACTTAAGGTTTATAACCTATAGCTCTTCTACCAACTTGTGACACCTTGGTCACTACGGCTTTGATACCAACTTGTGACACCCCCAAATTCGGGTTACCTGACCCCCGAGTTTGGTGTTCACGATCCACAATATAATACCATTTAACTACCCATTCATATATAAATAGGAATACATAAGTCATTAACATATGTTGTTAATACATAAGTCCCAGGTCCACTAACCTTAACATTACAGAAATAACCCTTAGATATACAAAAAGGGTTTACAATACAACATAATAATAATATTGTTCATTATACTACTCCAGCATCTTTCCTTTGCCTTTGTTCTTCTTTGATCCGCTGGCCTCTTCGATTCTAACTGAAATATTTTTATTTAGCAAGGGTGAACAACAAGTTTTCCCCGCAAGTTAAGACATACAATAAATGTATATGAATCAATAAAAACAGACTATCTATTTTGATAGAATGAAACCAAAGTTCGGAGAACTTTGAAATAGCTGAACAAAGCTTTAATAATTAACAAGTCTTCTCACAATCTATACAACACAATAATTTGATAATGAAAGAGTACAATGCTTTCAAGGTTTTCTATGATATTCAAACGAATAATCAAGAATTAATTCTACGAAATAGCAAAGTGGAATGTTTTCCAGATTTATCTTTGAAGCGATCCGTTGGATCTTGAACTTCTCTTCTCGGGTATATATTAAAGTTTTACTTTGACATATACACAGGTGTATCATATAACCATAAAGATTAAATCATACCCCTCTGCAAGTACTTAGAGTCGGCCAACTCCTTATACCCTATATTATACATAATACTTATAGGTCGCGCGCAATGGTCGAATATACGACTTAAAAATGTTCCCTTTAAATAAAAGGTTGTTCTTCTCGGTCTCGTAATCAAGATTTGATTTTAATGAAATGAAATTCAATGATTTTAATTTCTATTTACTTATCAATCTAGCCAAAATAATTGGCATCGATCTATCAATAATAATTGAATTCTCTTTCGAATTTATCAAGTTCTAACAAATGTTAAATCTCAGCCGTAATAATTAGCTAAGACATTTCTCAACATAATTTGATAATAAGCAGAATTATCTCAGATTATCAATTCTATCTTCTACGAATATGAATATCCAACAACAGTTATTCTACAATTATATATTCTCCGAATCAGTAATTCAATTTGAATTATTAAACATGCACTAACTGTGGATAATCAACAATAAATCCCTGGACGTGGTATAATTAGCAATAATTAACCACTATGATAATTGAATGAATATAACTCAAGGTTGAGTTAGGAAACTTGCCTTCTCCGCTGATTACTGCTACATAATATAATTAACTGTGTTCGTAAGACCTATAATCAACAATGTCAGTCTCACAATTAGCATAATAATTTATAATCATATAACATTGTATTCTACAGTCAAACTTCTCCTATGCACATTACCACATAGTCACATCAGTGTTTATAACCTATATAAACACTTAACAAGTCTAATTGTTTCGATCTGGTTGGACTTCGGTCCATTCTCGGTGTTCTGGTCACCCTATCCGATAATTAACACAGTTATTGTCAATTAAACTCAGTTTCAAAGCTTCAATATTATATTAGATAAGTCAAAGATCATTTATAATATTTTTCGGAAGCTTTTAATAATTTATAAGCAATTATTATAATTTATAATAATTTTTCACACACTTAAATCATTTTTAAATGATTTAATTATCAAATAATCTTATCATCATTAATATCTAATAATATAAAAATATTAATGTTATATTTGTCAAAATATTAAAGTTATTATTAATAACTTAAAATAATTTTAAATCATCAATATTCTACTTAAATGATTTTTAAAGTAATTAAGATCATTTTTAAATCATCACCATTAATATCTAAATATTAATGAAATTATTATCCAAATATTAAAAGTCATTAATTATAACTTAAAATATTTTTAAATCATTTTAAATAATTTTAAATCAATAAAATCATTTTTAATTTATTTATTTAATATAATAATTAAATAAATCTAATATCATTAATATTAATTTATTAATGAGAATTCTCCAAAAATATTAAAATTATCTTTTATAATTCAAAATATTTTCTAACACTTTATTCTTATTTAAAATGATTTTTAAATCAATAAAATCATTTTTATCTTATTTATTTAATTTAATAATTAAATATATAAATTTAATTTCATTAATATTAAAATTATTAATGAAAATTCTCTAAAAATATTAAAAGGTATATTTTATAATTCAAACTATTTTTAAATACATTATTCTTATTTAAAATGATTTTTCATAATATTAAATCATTTTTCTCTAATTTATTTACACTACTAATTAAATAAATTAAATACCTTTAATATTTGAATAATTATAAATATTAAAGAAAAATATTCCAATTGGTCAAAATTATTTTTCATAATTTAAAATAATTTTTAATAATTTTTATGATTTATTTCTATTTTTAAATAATTTTCGAAAAATAAGAAATTAAAATAAATGAAAATCGTCGCTAAAGCCTATAGCGACACTTGTATGTCGACTTAGGTGTTCTTGGTGCTCAAGAACACTGTCAGACAGTGATCAAGGTGGCTCGTTTGACTGCCTTTTATTCTTAGTGTAATCATGTTTTGGGCTAACTTATTCTTCAATCGTGTAGTACTCATGTAGTACTACCATTATCAACCATTAAATGAGTCATAACCTAACAATCTAACAAGATCAAACCCTTCAAAGTTACTGTCAGACTTAATCTGGGTTTTCTGGGTAACCCAGAAACCCAGACAGTGGCGAGGTACCACTTTGCAGTTCATTTTTAGCTTAGTTCTGATCATCACTTAAGTGATTTCTTGGTTCAAAGTTGTAGTCTGTATATCAAGAAACATTAATATAACAATAGATAAGTCCAACAACAACATATTCACAAGTTACATCTTGGTCAAAGGCTGTCAGAAAATTTACTTCTACCGTTTCTGGGTTTTCCAGAAACTGCAAATCAGGGTCTAGTTGCCTAGTTTGACCACCTAATCCGATCATTATATTGATGTTTTAAGAAGTCTAAAGACCCAGATCTATAGTCCATTATACTGGCTACAACATGGTTACCCTAACAGTAACAGAACACAAAACAACTGTCAAATCTCAAGCCAACAAAACGTTGTCAGACGGTGTTCATGCAATTCTGGGTTGCCCAGAATTTGACTGGTCATGCCCGGTCAACGGGTTTTGACCAAGAATAACTCCTGATCTAGACTTTAAATGATACCGATTCCACTTGCAGATTAAAGAACACATACCAGGCTACAAATTAAAACTTTAAAACATCAAAAACAACAAACGAATAAGAATCTGTGGCTTCTGACATTAGCTTGTCAGACCACAAATTTTGTTCTTGGACAAATTTTGAAAAACTCAATTTTAAAGAATTTTGATGCTATGGATCTATGTTATATCAACATAGATCATCTAAAAACATCTGCTAGCAAACATTTAAACACATAAACACAAAATCTTTCTTTGCATACAAGATCAAAGTAGGTTTAGGGTTTATACCTTATATTATTAAATACTTGATCTTGCCTCACCAATCTGATCTACGTGTTTGAAATGCTTGGTTAGGGACTGAAATACTAAGAAAATTTTGTGGCTATGGAGAGAGAGAAGTTTGGCTAAGTGTAAAAACATAAATGACTTACGTTTTTGATTTTCTCTTTCTTTAATCCACCACCTTTGATTCTTGTGGTTAAAATGATGAGATGTGGCTTCACAAGTCTAGTAACAAGTGTTTGGTAATAATGCAAGAGGTGTGGCAACAATTTTAACCACATCTCTTTTTACTAGATTATTTTTAAAGTAAAGGGTATTTTTGTCATTTTGCTTCTAAATTTAATGGTAAAATAGATAATTGGCTCAAATGTCCAAACCCTTAGGGTTTAACCCTAAGGTTCTAACCCTAAGTTTCTAACCCTAAGATTTTTTAAAATACCCAATTCTAGAATTTTCTAATTATGGTTTAAAAATAGAAAATTAAGAATTTCAAAAATGTAATTAGGGTTTTAAATAGAAATTAATATTTCTAACGTATAATTAGGGTTTTCTAATTATATTAACACATACTAATCACTTTAGGCTTGCTAATTAGGATTAGGGTTTTCTAATTTAGGGTTTAAGATTCTCGAATATGAAATTAGGGTTTCCCAACGTACAATTAGGCTTTTTAACTGTACAATTGATTTTTTAAATCTGAGATTAGGGTTTCTAATCCCTTATTAGGGTTTATTAAATACAAACCTTATCCGATCAATTATTGATCAACATTCCTATACAGTACCAACACGTACATATCAAAATAATTATTTTAATGTTATTTTCTATCAAATCCCTATCCAGGAATTAGGGTTAGAGTTTCTAAAGCTGTTAAGCACAACTCTACTCTAATTTTATTAGTCAATACAGAAATTGACCAATTCTCGAGACTTATATTACAGATACACAGTACAATATTAACCGTTCATGTCAATATTAATTAAAAAAAAATTTATTCGTGAAATTTTGATTATTCAAAATCCCGGGTTATCACAGCTTCAAAATAACGAACAAAGGCAAACCAAGCTACAAGGATAACAAAAGGAACAAAGCATTTATTACTTGGAGTGATGATGAGTCCGAAGTGGAAGTTGATGCAAACGAAGAAATATCCCAAGTATGCTTCATGGGAGTTGGAAATGAATCAAGTGATGAATCGAGTGAGGTGACCATTTCTGATTATAATATTTTGAAACATGAAAATGAAAAACTAAGAGAAAAGAATGTATACTTAAAAGATTTAGTAAATACTTTAATGAATGATGTTGATATATTAATTGATGAAAAGAAAGAAGTTAAACAAGATACATCATCACAAGAAGAAAATATTTTAATTGCTAAAAATGATTTTTTAGAAAATCATAACAAATTTCTTTTCAACAAGGTTAATGATTTAAATAAAGAAGTTGAAAAATTAAACAAAGAAATAGCAATGAGAGATGTTTGTATTGATGCTTTAATGATGATTCTCATACTAAAAATCCTTCAATGAATGAACTACAAAAAGAAATAGACTCACTAAAATCATCTTTGGCTAAATTTGTCCAAGGGGAAGAAAACTTAACTATTATGTTAGGTAAACAAAGACCTAGCTTTGAAAAATAAGGAATTGGCTATAATCCAACACATAAAAAGAGTGATGTAAAAATTTTAAAATCTAGATCACATTTAAAATTAAATTATTGCTCTCCTTTCACTACTTGTAAAACATGTGGCGTAAAGGGACATTTAGATTGTTCATCAAATAAAAGGAATATGAAAGTTAAACGTGTGTGGATTAAGAAAAGTGATTTGTATGTGACTAACCCAAAAGGACCCAAAAAGATATGGGTACAAAAAGGATGAATTTTTTTATAGGTTAAGTAAGTATCTCATCTCAAATGGTTTCACTCAAGGTAAAATCGATTCTATATTATTTAAGCATAAAAATAAAGATTCTATCATTATGCCAATATATGTAGACAATATAATATTTGGTGCTACTAATGAGTTTCTTTGTGAGTTATTTTCGAAGTGTATGTAGAAGGAGTTCGACATGAGCTTAATGAGAGAACTTAACTATTTTTGTTTGGGACTTTAAATAAAGCAAACAAAGGATGACACATATACATCAAACCAAATACACGAAAGAGTTGATCAAAAGGTTTGAATTTGAGAAATCTATATCAAAGGCTACACAAATGAGTACGTCAATTAAATTCACATCATATGATAAAAGTATTGACGTATAGGTAACTAAATATGAAGGTATGATTGCTTACATGAATCTATGTGGTTAGCTTATTTTATGAAGAAAATATTTAAATCTTTTAATCACTTAGATTAATAGAAAAGATTCTTAGACTCATATTTGCCAACCATTGTTAGTCCTTAAAAGCAACCATGATTCTTTCTACGGGTATACATCATTTTTCAATGTCCTTTCTTTCTTTTTGATTAATTACAAAGGGGGAAAAAAAGCATATGTTATTCTTTTTGATTGATGACAAAGGGGGAGAGATTATGATATGTGTTATCTAATCACGTTGAAATAGATTTATCGACGTCGGGATTTTTGGGTGTCCCTTTTCGTTACTTGTTCTTTGGTGTTCTCATTTTAGTTGAGATTTGTTTGAAAAAACAAGTGAAAAAGGTCTGACATGTATAATGTCGACGATGGGACTGTTAAGAGTCGCCAGTTGGTTTTTTAAATGGTTGTACCAACACAACCGAGAAAAGGTTTTCACATTGACCCAGTGATGTGACACTAATATACGGGTCGGCGAAATCGAGATTCGTTTAGGGTCCGGGGACTTGGTTATATGGGGGGGAAGGTGTTAGGCACCCCCCGACATCCGTGTTACCACGGTGACCGCCTCTTTTCAAAAAACTATTATCTGAGTGTGTGTGTGTGTGTGTGTGTGTGTGTGTGTGTGGGTCAATGTGTTGTTAGATGAAAGTTGTGCGAGGCCTTGTTAGAACCTATATACACAGGGTTTGAATTTATGTAAAAATTCAGTTTTTAGTAAGATATGGCAATGATGTTTTATAAAAGAGGTTTTTTCAAACCCTGATGCTCAATAGGAATTGAGACCTTTTACACTTCCATTTTTATTAAGTGAACGGCTGAATTGATTTTATTTGACGGATGCGAGGCATCCGTATGAAAAATAATATATCCAAAAATAATGCCGACTTCCTCGTGGGTATGGAAACCATCTGAGGAAATACATACATCGCAGAATAATTTACAAGTTGTTTACAGCTGAAAATGTCCATCACGGGAACCGAATCTAGATCCAATGGGATGAATCTGTGATCACATGATTCCTAGGCGCACAGAATATTGCAATTTGTATAAAAACAATAAGCAGGTATATATATAAAAGCGGTAAATATATATATATATATATATATATAGATATGATCACCAACCACGAAGCACCTCCATGGGGGATCAGAAATGTAAATAAAGTCATTTAAAAGTCAGAATACTGGCCAATCGCCACGAAGTAAACTCTAAGGCAGAATGAAATGTAAAGAAAGGCAGAAGCGATCAATCGCCACGAAGGGAACTCCAGGCAGGACAAAATAAATAAATATATATATATATATATGTATATATATATATAGATATATAAAAGCAATAAACGCTCCGGATGTAAAATCCAGGCTCATCGAACATAGTTCGACCACAGTTCATATATATAAGTATATATATATATATATATAAAAGCAAGTAAACGCACTGCATCAAGTTCAGGCTCATCGAACAAAAGTCAGACACACGGTTGATATATATAAGTAAATATATATATATATATATATATAAAAGCGAATAAACACACGGGCATCAAGTTCAGGCTCATCGAACAAAGTCCGACACACAGTTGATATATATAAGTATATATATATATATATACAAAAAAGCGAATAAACATGGCCATGACATTGGCTGGCACCTTTACTGGAAGTTGTGCAGACTCAGAGTTTGAAGGAGAATCCGAACGCCACGTGGTTGAAGCTGAAGGAATCTGTTGATGCTTATGAGGATTCCTGTGACTAGAGCTGGCAGAATAGCCTAGTCCAGCTGTTCCAACTTTCTTGGTTAATCGAATGGGGTACTGGATACCCTGGCCGTCTTTACCTAACCCTTGTCCTGGCTTATGTCCCAACGACATCATTTCTTGAGTGGCTGACATCACCTCAGCAGAAATGTGGGGTTCGGGCAATGGTGCTCCAATAGCGTGGTATTGGGTGTTACTTATTTCCAAAGCATGAAAACTGACTAGCTCTACGTCTGCATTTGCATTGATGAATGGCACGTCCCCGTGTAGAGGACACTCTGGCTCAGCGTTGACTGTGACCAGGCTATCGTTGATAATGTACTTCAATTGTTGGTGAAGAGTGGAGGGGACTGCCCCTGCCATGTGGATCCCTGGTCGTCCCAAGAGTAGGTTGTATCCCGAATCTATCTTGAGCACATGGAAGGATACGCAGAATGTATGAGGGCCAATTTCGATTAGCAGCTCAATTACTCCAATCGAGTTACGGCGGGCTCCATCAAAAGCTTTGATGATAGTATGGCTACTCTGAATTCGGTTGAGATTGATATTCATCTTCATCAAAGTGGCATATGGACAGATATTCAGAGAGGAACCTCCATCTATTAATACTCCAGCCACCATATATCCAGAGGATAAGACCGCAATGTGCAATGGTTTGCAATGACCGGTCCCTTTGGATGGTATGTCATCATCAGTGAAGGATATCACATTGTTGTTGAAAATGTGATCAACCATGTGTTGAAACTTTTCCGTATCCGCGATGTAGCCGGAGATAAAGCTTCTTCAGAACCTTTAACAAGACCTTCAGGTGATTCTCAGAGGTTAGGACCAAGTCCAAAATTGATATTTGTGGTGGAGCTTCCTTCAAGTTTAAAACCACCGATGTAAGACCCCGAAATTTTTTAAATAAAAAAGAATTTCCTTTATTTATTATTTTGAAATAGTAAGGGTTGATTTGATTAATGTGGATAGTTAAGGGTTAAATACGCAAATATTTCAAAATAAGCAAGTGGTTATAAAATATTCATTGTTGTCGGGGAATATTCGTTTGGTCGTGGAATATTAAATGATTGTCGGGGAATATTAAATGACGCAGTAGCGATGACAAATGCATGTGGGCCCCATAACTGAAAAGCGATTGGATGAAGAAAACGACAAATATAAGTTGTTTAAAAATAACAGGCAGTAGTTGTTATCAAGAGATTATCTTTGTTAAAATACCCGTGTGGTTAAAACACAAGAAGATTACGGTATTGCACCAATTATTGATTCTTACGTGAAGAAGGCACTACTCAATAATGGTTACTGATAATTCTTATTCAATTATTTTATTGAGTTAATAATTCTTTGCGTTGATATTTTATATTCTTTGTTGTTTTGATAATTGTCATTACGGTATTTTTCATTATCGAAGCAATAATTCATATTATCTGAATAATATTATTAGATAACATTATTGGCAATGTCTAGAAAGTTACATCTAAGGAGAGGTTTGGTCACCTAATTGCGCTTACCAAGAAGAAGAAATTCTTATTGGAAAGCCCCTCTTTCTCTGAAGGCGCACGGTTGTCAATATTGTGATTACGTAATATTATTTATGAATAATTAATTATTGATTTATATGATGAGGAAAATATTGATTTTATGTGGATATAGATGGAGAAAATTTTTAAAATGACAATTGTTGAAAATTAATATTTTATCTTTTTCTGATAAAATAATTCATTTAAATATATTATTTTAATAATATATTAACGGTGATATTTTTACAACGAATGTGGGATATATGAGTATACGAGGAGGAAGAGTATTTTGTTGCAATAAATGTTTAAAACATGTTAAACATGTCGGTGGACCCCATTTATTGACTAAAATTTGATTATACTTTTGTAAAATCGTAATCGTTTGTGGATTTTGGTCAATTTCTATTTGGAATTTGGAAAAACTTTCTTCCGCAAAGTTGTAGAGAATTGAATTTCCTATAAAACTCGCGAGATTCGAATTTTACGATGAAAGGGCTATTTATTATGAATTATTGAAGTTCAAGCTTGAAATAATTAATTTTTGAAGTTTTAAATATTTTTAATAAAGAAAACGTTTTTTTTGAGTTAGGCAAGGTGAGTCACTCTTGGTGTGGTGATGGTTTGAATCGATTTTGGGTGCGAGGAATTTAATAATTATATATTAATATTTTATTAAATTTTTCGCTTTGAGTGTTCTAGCAATTTCTATAAATAGGGTGCTTAGGTTAGAATTGAAAATCACACCGTAAAGCTGAAGTTTTCTCTCTATATTATCGAGCGTATTCTTGTGAGTATTTTGAGTATACTTTGAGTATTGCTATACGGTGCAAGTCCAAGTCATAGCCTATATCCAAGGTTTCAAATTTAGAAGTCTTGATCTTCGAGGTAAGGGATGTTATTTTCTCAAATGATATTATTTCTTCAATATCATTATCTTTGAAATGTTGATCTGAAGTTTTTATCAAATTTGGAACTTTTTCATGTCGAGTTACTATTCACGAGTTACTATTCATGAGTTACTATTCACGAGTTCTTATTAAGCGAGTTCTTATTCACGAAAGTACTATTCATGAAGCGTGAAGATGTTTTTGTGGAATTTCTATCTTTTGGTGTGAGTTACTATTCACGATATCTGGCACTATTCACGATATCTGACACTATTCACGATACGGTATTTATTCACCAAAAAATAAAATTTCTTCTTTTCGTCGTCAAAACATCTATTTCGGATACTAACTCGATTGTATCCATGTTTTGATCATTCTTGAATTTTACACCACTATGATTATTTTTGAGGTATTTTTGGACGTGGATAAAACCAAGTACGAATCCTTAATCCTTAATCCTTGTTATTTTGTTTCAATTGGATTCGTTTCTTTAAAAAATATTTTCATCATCCTCGGTCTTAAATGATGATATTATGGAATATCTTTGGCACGTAGTGCAAAGATGAATGATTTTGAAGAATATCTTTGACAGTAGTGCAAAGATGAGCAGGTGTTTAAATGAACATGACTAATCGATGAATATCTTTGGCCGTAGTGCAAAGATGAATATTTGATTCGGATGTATATTGATTGATGTTCTGAGGGATAAAAGATAGACGATGAACTTTTAAATTCATACATGAAGATAGTAGTTTGCATTCTCTACTTAACTCTTCTAATGAATTATTATTTCATTGCGAATATTGATTTAAAATTTGTTGTCTATTGTATTCTATTATATTTTTTCCTGTTGAAGACTAACGATAATTTGTTGTATATTATCTTAGTCATAATATTCTTTCTTGAGCTAGTTGAGCTCACCCTTTTCCTTTTGTTCCATTTTTCTCGGGAGGCGAGAATATAGCGAAATGCAGCAGTCGGGGTATGGAATGAAGGTTTTAGAAAGGATTGTTTAGTAGTCCTCACCATTTTTGTAAAATAATGTATCAATAAATGTGATGAGGATTTATTTGAGTATAGATATTATGCAGAAGATAATATTTGTATTCAAACTCACAGTTTCTTGTTGTAATAATAAAGTTGTAGTTGTTTACGTACCATGTATTGACAACTCGAGAATGGGTGATGTATACCTATTTTGGGGGCGTCACGGTTGGTATCGAGCTTAGGATATGATCTCTGGCGGAGATCGGGGAATAGAACTAGGAGGGAGAGCGAGTAAATCCTTCGCTAGTGTGTCCTACCTAAGCTTATTTGTTAGTTGGTCATTTATATAGGGATATTATGTGATATATTGATTTCCTTAATTAACCCTTGTTTTATGACGGTGATTTGAGAATGTCGTGAGAATATTAACAATGGAAATGAGACCGTGGAGATACTGTACTCACCAACGAGAGAGAGCGTGCAACAGTGGGCAATGTTCCTCCCGTGAACAACACCATTGAAGCGAGATGATGAACGAGGGATGTTTAGAAGTTTTTGCGGTTGCAAACGCAAAATCGGACGAGGAAACTCGTGTTCAAAATACATGAGGAAATGATAGCAATTCACGGGTTGTCACAAAGCCCAAGCGATTCAAAGAGTTGGGACCACGAATTTAAGGGAAAGCGGATCCGATCATGCGGCGGAAACATGGGTCAAACAAATTACCAAGATATTCGATGTCTTGGGATGCACGGAGGAACAGAAGGTTCCATTCGCCACCTTTATGTTTCCGTGGCGGGCGGACTCATTGGTGGGAGTCGTGAAGCGTACTCCATCCAACCGCTTTTCAAGATGTCTTGGGAGGCGTTTGAAGCTATTTAATGACAAATACTTTCCGAAAGTGTTCGCTATATGAAGGAAGTGGAGTTCATCGATTAGAACAAAAAACAACACGACGGTGTCTCAATTATGAGGCAAAGTTTGCGAGAGTTATCCGGTTTGCACCTCATTTGGTGGAGAATGAGGAGCGATGACGCGGATGTTTCTTAGAGGTTTGAAACTTAAGATACGTCAAGATCTCATTTCTCATAAATTTTCTCTTTATTCGGATGTTGTAAAGCAGGCTCAATTATTAGAGCGAGATAACGAAAGTATACGGTCAATTAAGGGACCACAACCAGGATCGTATCGTAGAGATAGCGATCAATGAATAATGATAACCAACGGAGAAAGAACAGACGGACACAAATGGTTACCACTCTGGTGGTAATCATGGCCATGAAAAAAGAAGAAGCGAAAGTGAGGAGATTTTAAAAGAGGAGATTTAACAATGACCATATGAAGATGGCGGTCTTGCAAAGAATCGGTTCTAAGGGAGGAGAACGACCACCCATGGTCATATGCTACAAAATGCGGAAAGAGGGACATATCGGTCAAACCGCCCACAACAGTTCAAGGTATGCTATAATTGTGGAAAGGAAGGACATATCGCTCGAGATCAGACAAGATGGCGAAACCTAGTTCAATGAGGGGACGGTGACTCAAAAGATCATCCCGAGAAAAGTCAAAGTCAACAATTTCGGGAAGAGCGTTTGTTGTGATCGGGTCATAATGCGAGGAACCCAAACGAGGTGATCACGGGTAAGCTATTTATAAATTCTTGAAGTTTATACCTTACTTGATACCTGGTGCTACCCATTCATTTATCTCTCTGCTTGTGCTCAACGTTTAAACTTGACTCAGGAGAAATTAGACTTTGACCTATCTCGTGGAAACTCCGTTAGGAGAAACTTTCATCATATCCCTTTGTTTATAAATCTTGTTTGATTCAAGTTGGCACCATTACCTTACCATTGACCTTATCTCTTTAAAGATACTTGCTTTTGATGTGATTTTAGGGATTGATTGGTTAACTACTCATCATGCCAAAATTGATTGTTTTCGTAAGGTTGTTAGTTTTCATATTCCTAACCAACTTTGTTATGCAATTCAAGCAACTAAACCATTAAAATCAATCGTTGTCATATCTAATCATAAAGCTATTCGTTTATTAAAAATGGATGTCAAGCTTTCTTAGCCCATGTTATGGATTTGAATAAAGACACGTCAAATTTGAATAATATTTCGTTGTTATTGACTTTCACGACGTATTTCAAGAAGAACTTCGCCTCACCCCGTAGCGTGAAGTTGAATTCTTTATTGATCTTGAACACTGGTACAAAGCCCATTTCTAAAACCCCATATCGAATGGCTCCTATTGAACTTGTGGAGTTAAAGGTCCAACTACGAGGAATTGTTGGACATCGGTTTCATTCATCCTAAGACGTCTCATTGGGGTGCTCCTGTTTTATTTGTAAAGAAGAAAGAGCGGGAGTATGCGACTTTTGTATTGACTATCGGAATTGAACCATGTCACCATCAAGAATAGGTATCCTCTACCTCGTATTGATGACTTGTTTGACCGATTCTGCAAGGGGCACAATTCTTTTCAAAATCGATCTTCGTTCCGGATATCATCGGTGAAGATTAGAGGCGAGGATATTCAAAGAGCGCCTTGAGAACTCGGTATGGGCATTATGAATTCTTAGTCATGTCTTTCGGACTAACTAATGCTCCTGCTGACTTTCATGGATATGATGAACCGAGTATTCAAGGAATATTTGGATCGATTCGTTGTTGTCTTTATTGATGACATCCTCATATATTCCAAAAGCCGTGAAGATCATGAGCACCATTTGAAGTTGGTACTCCAAAGGCTTCGTGAAAACCAACTATATGCCAAATTGAAGAAATGCGAGTTCGGCGAGGAAGTAGCATTCCTTGGGCACGCGTGGTGTCGAAACATGGAGTATCTGTTGATCCGTGAAGATTGAATCAATACAAAGTTAGAGCAACCGAAGTCGTTGGCCAAGAAACGTAGCTTTTTGGGCTTATTTGGTTATTATCGGAGATTCGTGGAAGGGTTTTCTCGAATCGCTACTCCATTAACTCGGCTAACTCGGAAGGATACAAAATTCGTTTGGAGCGAAGAATGCGAGAAAAGTTTCCAAGAGCTTAAGAGGAGACTTATTTCTAAGACTGTTCTAACAATACCATCCGGTTTGGATGGATTTGTTATCTACAAATGATGCTTCGTGCAAAGGGTTAGGATGTGTTCTCATGCAACGTGGCAAAGTCATAGCTATGCCTCATGACAACTTAAAGAGTATGAGAGGAATTATCCTACTCATGATCTAGAGTTAGCGGCCCGATCGTTTTCGCTTAAAGATATGGAGGCACTATCTATATGGGGAGAAAGTGGAGATATATTCGGACCATAAAAGCCTTAAATATTTCTTCACTCAAAAAGAACTCAACATGCGGCAATGACGTTGGCTCGAGCTATTGAAAGACTACGACCACACTATTCAATACCATCCTGGTAAAGTAAGCGTAGTAGGCGACGCATTGAGTAGAAGATCATATCTTGCGGAGCGAGTGCGATGATGTCAAGTATATGATAGAACCAACTTTAATAGAAAAGTTAAGGTTGCTTTCAAGCCCCAGGCCGGAGGCGATGCGTATGAAGAAGAAAGTACAAGAAGGAGCTATTACGAGCGAGAATTGATGAAGAAGGAATACTTGAGTCCACTCTAGACTTTTTTGTTCCTAACGACTACGATTTGAAGTACAAGATTATGATGGAGGCACACAATACGCCATTTGCAATCCATCTCGGAAGTACTAAAATGTATCGTGATCTTCGACATACATTTTGGTGGAACAATATGAAAAGAGAGATTGCAAAGTTTATCTCGATGTGTTTAACTTGCTTAACGTGTAAAGGCGGAGCATCTTGTACCTAAGGGTCCGTTGCAACCACTTGAGATTAGGAATGGAAGTGGGAACACATTACTATGGATTTCGTTACGGGTCTTCCTACGGTTTCTCAAGGCATCAATGCTATTTGGGTTATTGTTGATAGATTAACCAAGTCCGCTCATTTCTTGCCGTCACGGAGACTTATTCCTTGAACGTCTTGCTAGTATGTACGTGAATGAGATTGTGAGGTTGCATGGCATGCCCTGTATCCATAGTTTTGGATCGTGACCCAAGATTCACTTCAAGATTTTGGGTTAGCTTGCAAAAAGCTATGGGCACGGATTTTGCGATTTAGTTAAGCATACCATCCCCAAGCTGGACGGACAATCGTGAGAGGACTATTCAAACTCTTGAAGATTTATTAAGACTCGTGTCCTAGACTTCAAGGGAAGCGAGGTTTGGGATAAGTATTTACCATTGGTGGAATTCTCCTACAACAACAAAGCTTATCGAGCAAGTATAGGTGTGGCTCCATTCAAGCATTATATGGACGAAAATGTCGTTCTCCAATATGTTGGGATGAGGTGGGTGAAGCAACATTGTTGGGACCCGAGTTAGTTAGTACGTATATGACTCACCGAAAAGATCCAAATGATTCGACAACGTATACAAATGGCACAAGATCGACACAAAGAGTTATGCGGATCTTCATCGAAAGGACGTGGAATTTAAATGTAGGGGATCATGTATTGTTGCGAGTTGCTCCATGGAAGGGAGTTACAAGATTTGGGAAGAGAGGAAAGCTCAATCCACGATTTATTGGTCCATTTCAAATTCTTGACCGAAAGTAGGAAATGTAGCCTATAGACTTGCGTTACCTCCAAGTATGTCTCGTGTTCATAATGTGTTTCACATATCTCGTACTTTAAATATGTGAAAGACCGAACCACGTTATTGAGTTAGAACCAGGACGAGATAGTGAAGACTTAACGTATGAGGAGGTACTGTCAAGATCTTGGATAGGAAGGAGCATGTCCTACACGCAAGAAAGGTCATACCACAAGTTAAAGTTTTGTGGAGGAATCATGCTATAGAGGAAATGACACGGGAATTGGAAAGCGGAAATGAAAGCGAGGTATCCTCACCTTTTCAAACACCAGTATCGACGTCAATTTCGAGAGGACGAAATTTCATAAGGAGGTTGTAAGACCCCGAAATTTTTTAAATAAAAGGAATTTCCTTTATTTATTATTTTGAAATAGTAAGGGTTGATTTGATTAATGTGGATAGTTAAGGGTTAAATACGCAAATATTTCAAAATAAGCAAGTGGTTATAAAATATTCATTGTTGTTTGGGAATATTCGTTTGGTCGTGGAATATTCAGATGCTTGTCGGGGAATATTTGTGCGATGGCCATGATCATGTGTGGGCCCCATAACTGAAAGCGATTGGATGAAGAAAACGACAAATATAAGTTGTTTAAAAATAACTTGGCGAAGTTGTTACCTGTTTATCATCGTTAAAATACCCGGTGGTTAAAACACAAGTAGTAGCACCAGTATTGCACCAATTATTGATTCTTACGTAAGAAGGCACTACTCAATAATGGTTACATGAATTAATTCTCAAAGATATTTTATTGAGTTAATAATTTACTGCGTTGATATTTTATATTCTTCATTGTTTCAATAATTGTCATTACACAAGATTTTTCATTATCGAAGCAATAAATCATATTATCCGAATAATATTATTAGATAACATTATTGGCAATGTCTAGAAAGTTACATCTAAGGAGAGGTTTGGTCACCTAATTGCGCTAAGAAGAAAAAATTCTTATTGGAAAGCCCTCTTCCAGGAGCCGCACTGGTTGTCAATATTGTGATTACGTAATATTATTTATGAATAATTAATTATTGATTTATATGATGAGGAAAATATTGATTTTATGTGGATATAGATGGAGAAAATTTTTAAAATGACAATTGTTGAAAATTAATATTTTATCTTTTACGATAAAATAATTCATTTAAATATATTATTTTAATAATATATTAACGGTGATATTTTTACAACGAATGTGGGATATATGAGTATACGAGGAGGAAGAGTATTTTTGTTGCAATAAATGTTTAAAACATGTTAAACATGTCGGTGGACCCCATTTATTGACTAAAATTTGATTATAGCTTTGTAAAATCGAATAGTTTGTGGATTTTTTGGCCAATTTCTATTTGGAATTTGGAAAAACTTTCTTACGCAAAGTTGTAGAGAATTGAATTTCCTATAAAAACTCGCGAGATTCAAATTTTACGATGAAAGGGCTATTTATTATGAATTATTGAAGTTCGAAGCTTGAAATAATTAATTTTTGAAGTTTTAAATATTTTAATAAGAAAAACGCTTTTTTTGAGTTAGGCAAGGTGAGTCACTCTTGGTGGTGATGGTTTGAATCGATTTTGGGTGCGTAGGAATTTAATAATTATATATTAATATTTTATTAAATTTTCGCTTTGGTGTTCTAAGCAATTTCTATAAATAGGGTGCTTAGGTTAGAATTGAAAATCACACGTAAACTCAAGTTTTCTCTCTATATTATCGAGCGTATTCTTGTGAGTAT
This sequence comes from Panax quinquefolius, assembly GCA_020205615.1. Taxonomy (NCBI): domain Eukaryota; kingdom Viridiplantae; phylum Streptophyta; class Magnoliopsida; order Apiales; family Araliaceae; genus Panax; species Panax quinquefolius. The sequence continues at coordinate 97,214,297 of CM035160.1, read as the reverse complement.
TTTGAGTATACTTTGAGTATTGCTATACTGATTGCAAGTCCAAGTCATAGCCTTATATCGGTGTTTCAAATTTAGAAGTCTCGATCTTTTCGAGGTAAGGGATGTTATTTTCTTCTCAAATGATATTATTTCTTCAATATCATTATCTTTGAAATGTTGATCTGAAGTTTTATCAAATTTGGAACTTTTTCATGTCGAGTTACTATTCACGAGTTACTATTCATGAGTTACTATTCACGAGTTACTATTCATGAGTTCTTATTCACGAGTACTATTCACGTAAGCGTGAAGATGTTTTTGTGGAATTTCTATCTTTTGGTGTGTCGGAGTTACTATTCACGATATCTAAGACTATTCACGATACTGCACTATTCACGATACCAGACTATTCACCAAAAATAAAATTTCTTCTTTTCGTCAAAACATCTATTACGGATACTAACTCGATTGTATCCATGTTTTGATCATTCTTGAATTTTACACCACTATGATTATTTTTGAGGTATTTTGGACGTGGATAAAACCAAGTACTTAATCCTTAATCCTTAATCCTTGTTATTTTGTTTCATGGATTCGTTTCTTTAAAAAAATATTTTCATCATCCTCGGTCTTAAATGATGATATTATGGAATATCTTTGGCCGTAGTGCAAAGATGAATGATTTCTGAAGAATATCTTTGACCAGAGTGCAAAGATGAGCAGTGTTTAAATGAACATGATTAATCGATGAATATCTTTGGCCGTGAGTGCAAAGATGAATATTTGATTCAGATATGTATATTGATTGATGTTCTGAGGGATAAAAGATGAGCGATGAACTTTTAAATTCATACATAGAAGATAGTAGTTTGCATTCTCTACTTAACTCTTCTAATGAATTATTATTTCATTTGCGAATATTGATTTAAAATTTGTTGTCTATTGTATTCTATTATATTTTTTCCTGTTGAAGACTAACGATAATTTGTTGTATATTATCTTAGTCATAATATTCTTTCTTGAGCTAGTTGAGCTCACCCTTTTCCTTTTGTTCCATTTTTCTCGGGAGGCGAGAATATAAGCGAGTACGAGTCTGGGTATGGAATGAAGGTTTTAGAAAGGATTGTTTAGTAGTCCTCACCATTTTTGTAAAATAATGTATCAATAAATGTGATGAGGATTTATTTGAGTATAGATATATTATTCAGAAGATAATATTTGTATTCAAACTCACGATTTCTTGTTGTAATAATAAAGTTGTAGTTGTTTACGTACCATGTATTGACAACTCGAGAATGGGTGATGTATACCTATTTTGGGGGCGTCACAACCGAGGCTTCGTTATAACCCACAGCGCGGAGGAATTTTTCAATCTTCTCCATGGGTATTTTCTCCTTTGATTTGGTGGTGGGGTTCATCACCCCGATGGGAATATATGATGTATTTTCCTTCGACTTCGCACCAAAGTGGTATGTGAGGTGGATCCTTCACCTTCTCCATAATTCCACGGAACCTTCGCTTAAGCTAACAATAAGATATTGTGCTATGCATGGCAAGTTCATCGGGTCGGAGAGCGGCCACTTTCAAAGGATTGTTTTCTCTTTTGAAATTTGAATTATATCGGTGTTGTGAGCAAAGTATTAATCCTTCAACTTCAGTAGATATAATCGCTACCACACTTTTCCACTTAGTAGGGCTGTATTCTCACTTCACACGTAACACGTTGTCGTTATCCGCCAAGCGCTTGACACCACCGCTGTCGATTAGATTTTGAATAAGGTGGCGAGTGCCCAACATTCTTACATCTTTGTACGTGAGGCTGAGGATCGAAGTGGTATTGACATACTCCATCAGAGTTGTACCATCCCAAACGGGGGTTGATTGGAGGTAGAAGGGAACTGATCCTTCCTTTATTGATTAACATGTGAAGGATTTCCTCCATGGGTTGGCCCAAATAGGTGAATTCCCGTTTGTTTGCGAAATACCGATGGGCTTTGGCATTTGCTCTCTTCGTCACTTTGTCTTCCAGCATTTCATTTTCTGAAAGTGACGAGGGAATATTCATGACGATTGGTAGGAGACTGGCATGCTCCTGGCTGATTAATTGCCGAGTCACTTGATGCTGATAAGTCACCAGTTCTGCCAATTGCTCGATTTGTTTGTAGAGAGCTTTCATCTTTCGTTCCATTGTGAACTGGAACTTAGCATAATCCCATCTGTCATCACCGTCTTTGATGGTCTGGGGGGAATCACAGCTGAAGTTGGAACTCTGTCCACTGCTCCAATTAATCATTTTGACCTCTTCTTCTTTGTGTTGAGGAAGAGGGTTGTCTTGTACATGAGGCTGATCGGGTTTGGTGACTATGATCTTTCCATTATCTATTAGGTCTTGGATCTTGTGTTTCAAGGCCCAACAATCCTGAGTATTATGGCCAGGTGCCCCAGCATGATAAGCACATTTCCTAGCAGCATTGAAACCCCGTCCATTAGGGCTGGCTGGTGGAAGAAGATGCATAATTTTCTTCTGTGTTGTCAGAAGATTAAGAATGTTCTCGAGGGTATCCCCTAAGGGTGTAAACACTCAATGGCATTTGACTTCTCTACCTTTTAGTCTTTGGAGGGTTTGCAGATTTGTCTTTGGAAAGGGAGTAGTTTCTCCTTTGAATGGGCATACTTTGATTGCCTTTTTGTCCTGTAGTAGATCGTGGAAACATCTTCCTCTTTCTTTTTATGGACCCTCCGGGGGTTGTTCCCATAATTTCCAGATTGGATGTGATCAGCAACAGCTTTGAGTGCGGCTAGGTCTTGAATCTTTCTTGACTTCAATCTTATTTCAGCAATCTCCCCATGTTTAACCATTTCAGAAAATGGTTTGCCGATGCCTGCTAAAACTCTCTCATAGAAGGGAGCTTCTTGTATGTCTATGAATGTCATGACCATTTCTGATTCTGACATGGCAGGACTAACTTGGGCAGCCAGGCGTCTCCACCTTTGAGCATACTCTCTGAAAGACTCGTTAGACTGTTTCTTGATCTTGATAATCTGATACCGATCAGAAGCCATTTGAGTTTGAAAACTATATTGAGTAAAGAAAGCATGTGCTAGCTCTTCCCAGCTGTGGATTTTGGAGTTGTCTAATCTTGTGTACCACGACGGGCTTATCCAGTTAGACTCTTTTGGAACAATTGCATTCTGATTTTTTCATCCTCTGCATAGGATCCCAGTTCTCCAATAAAGACTTTTAAATGTGTATAAGGATCCTCTAACCCGTCATATTTTTCAAAGTCAAGAGTTTTAAATTTTTCTGGATAATGGACACCAGGAAAAATACATAGATCGGCATATGAAACACTCTCGTGTGTTCCAATTCCTTTGATAGCGCGAAGGGTCTCTTCCATTTGGAGGACTTTCTTTTTGATGTCACCATTATGCGGATCTCCGATTGGAATGGGGGGCAAGATCATGAGTTTTGTTGGTCGTATCCAGCGGTGGTGGCTCGTATGGTAATAACCAAAATTCCTCCTTGTGTGGAGGGCTCGGTATGTCGGGTATTTTCGACCTGTGTAGACCGGTGTAATTCTTTTTAATAGAAATGACCAAATCGTAATCTGTTTGCTTAACGTCAATTCTTCTGGCTGGATTAAGTTGATCCGGTGGGATGACGACATGATTGACTGTAGGCATGTTGCATTTTTGCACTTTGACCGGGTAGTAGGTCCGATTGATTCCCTGCGAAAGATTGGCATAGTTTAGTCCTTAGGGAAGGTGTATAATGACATGCTATGTGATGTGTCCATTTTAGGAATTTTATCCTGCAAAATGGGTGTCAGCTGTTTGGAGCATTACATGGAGATATATATGGAATGAAATTACAAGTAACTGTGTTTAGAAGTAATTAACATGAGAGCATGAAGAGACATTCCTTCTTTTGGGTTTATCAGAGGCTGGCCTATCTTAGGTTACTCTCGCAGCTTTTTGGCATGAAGGTTCCCAAATCATCGCAATCTACTAGACGGGAAGTTAATCCGGTCTTTCAATTGGAGCGAATTTGGGTGGTGCCTTTCCTGAGCCTAGGAGAATTAGTCTTCTCACGAGTCCAGTAATCAAACACCGACGGGATAGCCTCCTGGTGGAGGGACCACACAACATACATTCACATACATCGCGTCTCACCGTATGAAATGATGACATGTGCGAAGCACTAATATCATAAGCAGTTTATAGTGTGAAGCACTAACATCACACGCAGATATGATGCGAAACACTAAGCTCAAACAAGACATGCATTCATACACATTCATCCAATGTAAATGCAACATCCACACACAAGTATATAACAGTTTTGAAAAGATTGTAGTAGCGGCTTAAGTCCTCTTACTAGAGTCCCCAGCAGAGTCTCCATGTGTCGACGTCGGGATTTTTGGGTGTCCCTTTCCGTTACTTGTTCTTTGGTGTTCTCATTTTAGGTGAGATTTGTTTGAAAAAATAAGTGAAAAAGGTCCGACATGTATAATGTAAATACACTGGACTGATTAAGAGTCGCCAGTTGGTTTTTAAATGGTTGTACCAACACAACCGAGAAAAGGTTTGCACATTGACCCGATGATGTGACAACGATATATGGGTCGAATGAAACAAGAGATTCGCGTTTAGGGTCAGGGGACTTAGTTATGCGGGGAAGGTGTTAGGCACCCAGACATCCGTGTTACATGCATGACCGCCTCTTTTCAAGAAACTATTATCCGAGTGTGTGTGTGTGTGTGTGTGTGTGTGTGTGTGTGTGTGGGTGATGTCTTTGTTATATGAAAGTTGTGCGAGGCCTCGTTCGAACCTATATATATTGTGGTTTGAATTTATGTAAAAATTGAGTTTTTAGCAAGATATGGCAATGATGTTTTATAAAAGAGGTTTTTTTCAAACTCGATGCTCAATAGGAATTGAGACCTTTTACACTTCCATTTTATTAAGTGAGCAATTTGAATTGATTTTATTTGAGCGGATGCGAGGCATCCGTATGAAAAATAATATATCAAAAAAATAATGCCGACTTCCTCGTGGGTATGGAAACCATCTGAGGAAATACAGACATCGCAGAATAATTTACAAGATGTTTATAACTGAAAATGTACATCACGGGAACCGAATCAAGATCTAATGGGATGAATCTGTGATCACATAATTCCTAAGCGCATGAGAATATTGCAATTTGTATAAAAGCAATAAGCGGTATATATATAAAAGCGGTAAATATATATATATATATATATATATATATATCTGAACATGATCACCAACCACGAAGCACCTCCATGGGGATCGAAATGTAAATAAAGTCATTTAAAAGTCAGTAAATACAATCCCGCCATTTAAGTAAACTCAGGCGGAGATGAAATGTAAAGAAAGTTGTAAAAGCGATCAACTGCCACGAAGGGAACTCCAGGCAGGACAAAATAAATATATATATATATATATATATATATATATATATGTGTGTGTATATATATATATATAGATATATAAAAGTAATAAACGCACCGGATGTAAAATCCAGGCTCATCGAACATAGTTCGACCACAGTTCATATATATAAGTATATATATATATATATATATAAAAGCGAGTAAACGCACCAGACCGAAGTCTATGCTCATCGAACAAAGTCCGACATACAGTTGATATATATAAGTATATATATATATAAAAGCGAATAAACGCACCAGACCAAAGTCTAGGCTCATCGAACAAAGTCCGACACACAGTTGATATATATAAGTATATATATATATATAAAAGCGAATAAACGCACCAGACCGAAGTCTAGGCTCATCGAACAAAGTCCGACAGACAGTTAATATATATAAGTATATATATATTAAAGCAGTAAACGCTCCAGACCGAAGTCTAAGCTCAATCGAGGCATAACTCGATAATGTTAGTCAATATATATATAAATATATATATATATATATATATAATATATATATACATACTGGAATGAAACCACGGACCAAAGTCCGGGCAAAAGTAAGCAACACGACTCTCAACGTGTAAAAGGGTGTGTGCAAAGATGAAGAGAAAAACTCTAAAGTGTGTGAGAAGGCTTAAAGCTGACTGATAAAAGGGCTTCTATATCTTTAGAGTGGGTAAACACTGGGCTTTTGTGGGTACAAAAGAGGCTATATATGTGCTCACAGGTGTTTGAAAGTGAGAAAATACATTGTATGGCAAGTGCAGAGCAAATTATGCACGGTTTCCCCGTCTTTTTTCACTTAAAAATCAGCACCCCAAGCCTCTTATTTATAGGCAAAAGGAGCTGCAGGTCTCAGCCGCAGGTGTACCAGAGGCGGGTCGGGTCGGCCCGGTTCTATCGGGTCGGGTCGTCTCGAAGTGCGTGCACTCAGGCACTGTAATGTCCACTCGGATTTTGAGAAGTACAATCCGGGCATCCGTTTTGAGGTATTCAAGACCTATTTCAGATCGCCGTTGTCGAGAGTTGTACGATATCATGGGATTAGAGTTTGTACGAAGTCTTTGAAGATGGGACGATGCCCTCCGGTCTTCAAGCTTCAACTTTCATCCGTTACCCCACACAATAGTCACTCGGGATTGGTTAGCCTTGTGGGACATTACTGTGTAGATACGAGACGTGGCATCGTGTTGGACGAGATGGCGATGTTGCCCCTCACCGGTGTTACTGCCGAATTGGGCCGATAAGCGACGTTGCTCGGACTTATTTGAGATTGACTGCTGCTGCATTTGTTGAAGGTCCTCATTGTCATCTTTGAGGTGTGTCTCTTTTTCCGATGTTATTCTTTGGGTTGATGCAGTGTATCTCGTTGTGAGTGCCAAGATTGAAGGCGATGGCATTTGAAAACAAGCATTTAGGGGTTATCTCCAAAAGCTGCATTCCTTGGGGTTATCACCAAGGTTGGTGGCTATTCCATGGTTGGGACTGAGACCGGATACCTCGGGGTTATCTCAAGATTAATCGGTCTTCTCCGGTGTGTGTTAGATATGTGATCTGCAGGTCTTGGGGTTAGATCCGAGGTTGAAACCGTTACTCCCGAGATTGCGATCCGGGGTTGATGTTTGCACTTAGGTAGTATCCCGGTATGGATTTGGATTGTCTTTCAGGGTTCTCTCTTAAAAGACGAATCTGTCTTCCTGCAAAGTTAGTAACAGTAGTACAGAAAATTTCGAGTGTCTACAAGATTGAGGTACAAGATGAGTTCATATTGAATATCTCTTGTCTAACTTAATGTTCTTATTCTATCTTGACAAGAATATTTTAATATATGCATGATTTTAGGGGGAGCCATAATTATTATATTGTCATCATCAAAAAGGGGGAGAATGTTGACTTGGTCATATTCCAACCTTAGGTTTTGATGATGACTTTCCTATTGTACTAAAATATTTACTCATGCATTTACAGGATATTAAAAGAATTCTTGAAGCTTTGATTTATAAAAGGATTGAAGACATGAAGGCTTGAAGAATTGCTTGAGTAATTAGGAAATAAATGTAAGATCCTAGCTTTAATTATTTCTCAATCAAGGTTCTAGGATTTGCATTGCATTGCATCATTAATTAATTGTGAAATAAATTAAAATAATTAATTAATTAAAGATTAATTATGAAAATATTTAATTATGCTTTCAAAATTAACATGGATCAATAATTGGAGTAATTTTTGAAAAGCTAATTTTGAAATATTCCCATAATTAAAGGAATTAATTTAAAATAGATTTTGATTCTTTACATAAATCTATACCATATATCTTGAGATTGAGTTATTCATTATGATTTTCATGATTTATTAATTGATTGAACTTTCCTTAAAATTGATTAAGCAAATCAAATTTTCATATCTTCAGAATCAATTGTCATGGATTAATAATTGGAGTAATTTTTGAAAAGCTTATTTTGAAACATTCCCATAATTAAAGGAATTAATTTAAAATAGATTTTGATAAATCTATACCATATATCTTGAGATTGAGTTATTCATGAATTGATTGAACTTTCCTTAAAATTGATTTAGCAAATCAATATTCATATCTTTAGAATCAATTAGCATGGATCAATTAATTGGAGTAATTTTTGGAAAGCTAATTAGTGAGGGCAAATCTAAATAAATTGGGATTTCAAAATAAATATGGAAATATTTTTTAAATATTGATACTTCCCATAATTGATGGAGTTGGTTAGTAAATGAGTTTTAAAAATATCATTATCTTTCATATCTCTAACCAAGATTGTTTCCATAAATATTAGGATATGGATTATCTATTATTAGGTTTGCCATAATCATGAAAGTAATTAATTATGGAATAAATTAATTGGAGTTTCAAAATGAATATGGACATATTTTTGAATTGCATGAAATTATTATGGAAGTATTTTTAAATGATGAAATCTTAATTGCCATCCATTTAGTAAATGTAAATCTAATTGATATCTTTATTTCATATTTAAAGGTGCTTAAATTGATTCCATAATTAAAGCTTCTAAATTGATTTAACTAACTCCATAATTGAAGTTGTTAAATTAATTCCATATTATGTAATTACCGTGATTGGATTTTTTTTTTTGGGAAACTACTGAATCTATATCATGATTAATGGTAACAAAGATTCACTGAAATCTTGAGGAAATTGATTTTAACATATACATGGCTTGAATCAATTAAATTAATTGCCTTAAATATCTCATAGTTGATTAAGCATCATAATAGTCAGTATAGTGATTATCCTTCTTGATCCTCCATGATTATAAAGATTTATATTATAAATAGGTGGAGCCTTGGCTTTTATAAAAAAATCAATCATGCTTAATGGGTAAACTGATTTTATGTTTAAGTCCATCAAGTGATTATTTTGTTGGGCAAAGGTGCAAAAAAACCCCTGATGTTTACACGGATGTCTCACTTCCACCCTAAACTTTTTTTTTTCCAAAAGTGCCCTTAACGTTATAAATTTTAGGTCAATTGTGCCCCTCCCGTTAAAAATTTTCCAACTAGACAAACGGGCGTGACATGTGGCAAAAATAAAATTTAATACATTTTTTTTTATTATTTTCTCTTTCTTCTTTTTCTCTCTATTTCTTCTCCCTCTTTTCTCTCTCTCCTTTCTTCTCCCTCTTTTCTCTCTCTCAATCTCCTTCTCTTTCTCTTTCTCCTTTATACGAAAATCTTGATCCCCAAATCTAGATATCTTCCCTAGTAATCTCTACGCCCTACATTTCCCCAATTCTTTCATACACAATTTCTCTTTCTAATCAAATTTCTTTATTATATTTTATTTACGGTTTTTTTTTGCGAGGATCAAATCTTTGGTGAAATGTCGTCACCGAACAACCATTGCGAATGCGAATGGTCAAGAGGTAAAATCGTAAACCCTTACGAAGCAATGGAATGGCTAATGGCAATGTTCATTCGAACAATGGCTCTAACTTAAATAAGCCATTCAAGATCTTCGTGGAGTTACGATCCACGCGAAGATATTGCTTATAAAAATGCATCGGCATTCAATTTTTAAGAGGGCTTCAATCCTGTTGAGGTTATACCCATCAAACAATCTGGATTGAAGCGAAAATGGTTTGTATTGGCGTGAAAGAGGAAAACTTGAAACCTTTGAATTTTCTTTTACCCGATTCTTGACACGCATTTGGCGATTATGATGGTTGAAATTTGTGTTTGTGGATTGTGATTTCTTGTACTGGTGATTTCAAGGAATTAAGTGAGGAGCTTCAAGTTGATTGTTTGAGTTTCAGTACGACTTGATTAAATCTGTGAAGAAGGCAGCATTAGAGACTTGGTTTCCCCATTTCCTCAAAATGCTGTTAAAGAAAAATTCCGGTTATTGCTCCAATCTCGACCCCATAAATAAACAACAATTGACGTAAATTTTAGATTTGTGATTTTCGTAACAGAGGGAGAAGAAAGGAGAGAGAGAAAAGAGGGAGAAGAAATAGAGAGAAAAAGAAGAAAGAGAAAATAATAAAAAAATGTATTAAATTTTATTTTTGCCACATGTCACTGCTTGTCTAGTTGGAAAATTTTGGGAGGGGCACAATTGACCTAAAATTTATAACGTTAAGGGCACTTTTGGAAAAAAAAAGTTTAGGGTGGAAGTGAGACATCCGTGTAAACATCAGGGGGTTTTTTGCACCTTTGCCCTTATTTTGTTTTCCCATTGGACATCAATTCCCAACGGCTATATAATCACTTAACAGATTGTTTATAAAATCATTTAACAAAATTTGTTTTGAAATTACTTAAGTATACGTGTAACGGCTATATGGCCTTAACAATCGAGAATATCAAGGTTGATTCCAACGGGCAAGAGAAATACTAAAAGGACATCATCTATAAAAGGGGTTGGAATTGTTAAATATCAACCACCGAACTATAGAAAATCTATATTACATACAAATAGAAGTTGCTACTTTATAATATTGATTTTCAAAATAGTTTTCTTCATACGTTCTTCAAACGATCAAGATATATTATGAAGAAATCATAGCTGATTGTGCAAAAGAATTTCTGACTATTTTCAGCTTTTGTTCTTGAAGTGTTACGGGTAATATCCTTTCATCATTGATCATTACATATTAGTTGAGCCTTGAATTGTTGATATAATTATTGCTTTGATCATAGTTTATTTTGTTGTCATATCATTGATCAATTCTCTAAACATGTGGCAGACTAAGCTGTTAGTCTAAGGTTTCTTGTGACGCCCCCAAAACAGGTATACAACACCCATTCTGAGTCGTCAAAATACATGGTACAGAAACAACTACAACTTTATTAATACAACATAAAAACTGTGAGTTTAAATACAAATATTGTCATCTAGACAATATCCACACTCAAATAAGTCCTCAGTACAATTATTGATACATTATTTTACAAAATGGTGAGGACTACTAAAACGACTTCTAGAACCATAATTCCACACCCCGACTAGTACTCGCTACATTCTCGCCTCCTAAGAAGAAAAATGGAACAACAAGGAAAAGGGTGAGCTCAACTAGCCCAGTAAAGAACATTATGACTAAGATAATATAAAACAAATTATCGTTAGTCTTCAACAGAGAAAAATCTAATAGAATACAATAGACAACAAGTTTTAAATCAATATTCGCAGCGGAAATAATAATTCATTAAAAGAGTTAAGTAGAGAATGTAAACTAGTATCTTCTATATATGAATTTAAAAGTTCATCGTCTATCTTTTATCCCTGTAACATCAATCAATATATATACGGAATCAAATATTCATCTTTGCACTCTGGGCCAAAGATATTCATCGATTGGTCATGTTCATCTAAACACTGTTCATCTTTGCACTACGGGCTAAAGATATTCATCGAAATCATTCATCTTTGCACTTCTGAGGCCAAAGATATTCAATTATATCATCATTTAGGGTGAGGATGATGAAAAATATTTTAAAGAAAAGCGAATCCGGTGAAACAAAAGAACAAATATTAAGGATTCAGTACTTTAAACAATCTAAGTTCAAAATACTTCATAAATAACCAGTGGAGTAAAATTCAAGAATGATCAAAACATGGATACAATCAAAACTAGTATCCATAATAGATATCTTGACGAAAAACGAAAATTTAATTTTTACGTGAATAAGTGTAATTATTCGTGAATAGTGACGTATATCGTGAATAGTCCGATATCGTGAATAGTAACTCAGACACCAAAAGATAGAAATTTCACAAAAAAACATCATCATGCTTAGCCGTGAATAGTACTTCGTGAATAGTAACTTCGTGAATAGTAACTCATGAATAGTAACTTTCGTGAATAGTAACTCATGAATAGTAACCTGAGCATGAAAAAGTTCCAAATTTGATAAAAGTTCCAACCAATATTTCAAAGATAATGATATTGAAGAAATAATATCATTTGAGAAGAAAATAACATCCCTTACCTAAAAAGGATAAGATTTTAAATTGGTATCTTTGGATATAGTCTTTGAAAGGACTTGCAACCATAGTATAGCAATACTTTCGAAAGTACTAAAATACTCACAAGAATACACTCAATATATCGAGAGAAGAGAGAAAAGATTTGGAGTTTACGGTGTGATTTTCAATTCTAACCTAAGCACCCTATTTATAGGAAAATGCTTAGAACACCAAAGCAGAAAATTTAATAAAATATTAATATATATATTAAAATTTCTACGCCAACCTTCCTTGATCTGAATTCAGCAATTGGCATCACATGCAAGACCCACAATTAATGACAAAAACGTTTTTGTTAATTAAAACTTTCAAAATCAATTATTTCGGAACTTCATAACTTCAATAATTTATAATAAATAGCTATTTTATCAGAAAATTCGAATCTCGCGAGTTTTTATAGGAAATTCAATTCTCTACAACTTTTCAGAAGAAAGTTTTTCCAAATTCCAAACAAAAATTGACCGAAATCCATAAACCGGGCGATTTTACAAGCAAAAATCAATTTTCAGTCAGGAAATGGGGTCCCCCGACACACAAAACATGTGTTAATCATTTAATGCAACAAAATACTCTTCCTCCTCATATACTCATATATCCCACATTAATTGTAAAACTATCACCATTATTATATTATTAAAATATAATAATAAATTATTTTATCAGAAAAGATATCATTTTTCAAAAATTGTCACTTTAAAAATTTTCTCCATCTATATCCACATAAAATCAATATTTTCCTCATCATATAAATCAATAATTAATTATTCACAAATAATATTACTGAGAATCACAAGATCGACAACCGGTAGTTCCCAGAAAGTGGGGGCTTTCAATAAAATTTCTCCTTCTGGTGGCGTAATTAGGTGACCAAACCTCTCCTTAGATGCGAACTTTCTAGACATTGCCAATAATATTTTCTAATAATATTATTGGATAATATGAATTATTAGCCGATAATGGAAAATACTATGTAGTGACAATTATTGAAACAACGATAATATAAAATATCAACGCAAAGAATTATTGAATCAATAAAATAAAATCTTTGAGCAATAACTCTCGTAACAATTATTGAGTAGTGCCTTCTTACGTAAGAATCAATAATTGGTGCAATCTGGTGCCATCTTTGTGCAATAACGCAGCGTATTCTTGTGTTTTAACCAACGGGTATTCCAACGAAGATAATAAATAATAAGCGTGGCCGTTATTTATTAACAACTTATACTTGTCGTTTTCTTCATCCAATCGCTTTCAAGTTATGGGGCCCCATAAAAATCTGCGTCGTAAATGCGAATATTCCCCGATAGCAAGAATATTCAACGACCAAACGAATATTCCCCGACAACAATGAATATTTTATAACCACCTGCTTATTTAAAATATTTACGCATTTTACCCATAACTAACCACATTAATCAAATCAACCCTTACTATTTCAAAATAATAAATAGAGGAAAATAAATTTCATTTATTAATAATTTAGGGTCTTACATTTCTAATCCGGGTTGGATTAGGGGTTTTGCAAGCAAGTTCAAGGAAGTATAGGTGCTTAAGGGTGCATAGGTGCACGAGGAGCAAAAAGGTGCTAGGGAGCAAAGGTGCTCGGGGAGTATAAGTACTAAAAGGTTGTGAAACTTGTCATGTAAAGGGGTTTAATTGTAAACAAAGTTAATTAATAAAGAGAGTCTCCAATACTAGTTGGTATTGGACGTGGATTAGGCCAATAGAATAGAGGATAGGGGCTAAACCACGTAAAAATTCCTTGTGTTCATGTGATTGCTTATTGTGCTAAATTATATCATCATTCTGCTAACTATCCAGCAAGCTGCATTCTATATCTATAAATTTACAAAACTAATTTAGCAAATTGTTTTCACATAATCACATTCTGAAAAAGGCTAAGTCTCTAAATTAAGTGTTTTAGAAAGTCTCACATCAACTCATCATCTTGTCTTAACATTTTAATCTGTAAGGATTTAGAATCCAGCCTCCTGCATTGAATATCCAAAAGAATTTTTATTGAATCAAAAGTTTGACACCGTTTGTTCCCACACTTATTCAACCCCCCCCCCCCCCCTTCTAAGTGTGCCTACTTAAATTTCAATTAGACATTTGGAAGTTACATATTTTAGCTTCAAGTCACTATTCATTATACTTTGTGACACTTAATTTGGGACATGAGCAAATATCTCAAGAACTTTAGTAACTAAGGCTTGGTTTGGTCCTTTTCATTCCCATAATATAATATTAAGGTACAATTGTTACCATATTAGAAATTTAAAGATAACTTATATAAGACCCCAATTTTTATAAATAAAGATGAATTTTCTATAAATATCATTTTTGAATATTATGGAGTAAATTTGATATAATGTTATAGTTGTGGGTAATATTTATAAATTTTTTGCAAAGTCATGCAAGTTGTTATATAATATTAGATTGGTGGGAAATATTCGTTTTAACGGAAATATTCGTATAAATGGCACAATCATTGGTGGACCCCCTATGTAATTATTGTTGGATTGAGAAAAGCGACAAAAATATTTTATTGAAATTAACAGCGGAAGTTTTACCATTAATCTTTGTTGAACTACTCGGTAGTAAAAGTACGATAATATGCGTGGTTGCATAAGTAGAATTCAGTATTGATTATTGATGCTTATGTGATAAGTCACTCGGTTTTATTTTATTGGTATTATTAATGTAATAAAACAAAAAGTTTTTTTATATAAAGCGAATACTTTTATAAAGTTATTCGTTTTATTAAGCTAATAGTAAAAATCTTTTTATATAAAAGCAGAATATTTTTATAAAGTTATACATTTTATTAGACAATAATTAGAATATATTATATTTTATTATGCATAGTATTTGCATATAGTATGTCGCATAGTGTTTGCATAGTAAAATCTTTTATAAAGTTATTCGTTTTATTAGATTATAAATAGAATATATTATATTTTATTTAAAAGATTTTGCTTTAAATATGGACCGTCGATTAAAGTAAATCAATACGGATGATTTCATGAGTTACTTACTATGCGATCCATTTTTCTATAAATAGAAGCTCATTCCTTCATTATTTCTTACGAATTCTTTGAAACTAGAGAGATAAACTATAGAGAAAGAAGAAAAGTATTCTCTACTTCACTACTCATATATCCGAAGACTCTTCTTCTTAAGGTAGGGGTATTATTTCTTTTGTATTCATGAAGAGAACTTACATTATTTTATTCTTTATTATTACATTGGAATAACTCAGATATCTGTGAGCTACCCTATACTTGGTGAAATTCTTACATTATTCCATTCTTTATTATTACATTTGGAAAATCATATACATGCGTTTTATCTGGGGACTGGTTAAAATCTTTATTATTACATTGCAACATCACGTCCGGTGCGTATTACGCTTTGACACTGGTTCCGTTATTTAGTATACATTGGAATAACCTTTTTATCGCAATCTGTATGCATGGTGATTTACGTTGTTATTCCATTCTTTATTATTCTGTTGGAACATCCTGTCATGCGAATTAACGCTTTGACTTTGGTTTATTATTATTATTATTCATTGGAATAAACTTTGTCATGTCAATACCGCATGCGTGGTGATCTCTTTTTATTCCATTCTTTATTATACTCGGTTGGTTAAAGTTTTGACTTCTATACTCCATGAAATTAGTGGAATATCCTTGATATTTGCGCTTCATCCGATATCTTTTCATGGAAATATTCTTACGAGTATTCTTGAATTTTACTCTACAAAGACGTATCATGTTGAAAATTTGGGACGTTATTAGTTCCTAAATAAATTAATTCTTGAACTTGTTTTATTGAATTCTTATATCATTGTCATCATCCTCATGTTTATATATTTTTTGAAAGTCATCGTGGGCTCGTAGTGCATAGATGGACTTGGTATGATTATGACCGAGGATTATTCGGTGTAATCATGGAAGTAATGTTACAAATTATGTGGTAAAAGTCTTCATTGGGCGTAGTGCATTGATGGGACGATTGTTGGCATGATCATGACCATTAATGAATACACAAATATTCTTCGCCCGTAGTGCATGGATAATTGTGGTCGTGATCTTAAAGAATATCCTTAGCCAGTAGTGCGAGGGTGATTCGATGATGTGGATTATTTATTAAAATTTGAGTCCCCGTGATAAAAGTGATAAAAAAACCTTTTAAATCATAAAAGATAGTAGATTTTATTCTCTACTTGAATCTTTTAATGGATTGCTTGTTCACCTATGATTAAACTTGATGTTTGTTATATTGTATCAGTTTAACATTGTTTAAGGCTAATGATAATTTATTCCGCATTATCTTAGTCATAATATTTTTTACTGGGCTAGTTGATCTCACCCTTTCTTTCACTGTTCTCTTCAGGAAATGAGAATATAGCTGGGACGAGTCGGGGAACGGAGTGATGGACCATATGATAGTATTAGTAGTCATCACTATTACATTAAATAATGTGACAATAAATGTAATGAGGACTTATTACGAGAGTGGATATTATCAGAAAGATGATTTGTATTAAAACTCATGACTCTTTTGTTGTATATTAAAGATTGTATTTGTATTCTGTACTATGTATTTGGCGACTCAGAATAGGTGATGTATACCTATTTTGGGGGCGTCAAAACTTATATACTCACATCATATAATTCATGTACATTATATACACGCAATAAAATATCGTAGTTAGACATTATTGTCCGGGTATTCCCCATAATTATTTTTACTACTCAGATAACCACATTATAACATTATTTAATATTAATGTTTATTTAAACATTTAATTTCCTTTCCTAGTTTCTAGAATGCACAGATATTTAATTATTTATGTATTACAACTACATGGGATTTCATTGTACTACTAGGTACTTCATGTCATTAAAATGTACTCATATCGTATGGTTTATTAATGTCACACATATCACATAAGTGTTTCATTTCATTGCTACAGAAGAAAATTAATTTTCTCCAACTGACCATTGGCCTTGACTCACGATTTATCTTTCTTTGGAGGGCATTTGCCAAGACCGTACCACGACAATGTCAAACTGGTTTAGCTTCAAGCCAGTATTAACCTCCATTGCCATACTAGTTTTACACGAGATGAATTAATGTCCACATAAGTGATATTGCTCATCTAAGAGTGTATTCATTTCTTATATGAAATCATATGATCATACACGATTAATCTTCCTAATTCTCTTTTAACTCACTTAGTGAATTTTCTCATTTCACATTATGCCACACAAGGCATTTCACAATTCTCATCACAGTCCACATTCGCATAAATTCAATTTAACTTAGTTGAATTATTCATTTCACAACACATCAATATTTATTTTCAAATAAATATTATTCATTTTCAATAATATATTCATTTAATAAGATGTAGAAATTCTCGGGTATTACAATTATAATCTCGAGATTATAATTATAATATCAAGACTATTAAGCTGTTTTATAATTCCGAGACTAATAATTTAAATTTAAATTTAAAAATAAACAAAAGAATTCTTACAAACAAAGTTAACCTAATAACCTAATAGATTATATAGAAGTACTCCCTCCATTCTATTATATCTGACGTTCTATATATTTTCACACAAATTAAGAATAAATACAATTTTATTATTTTACCCTTAATTAATACTTTGACCTGCACCCAAACCAATCCCACGTCGCCTAACTCAAACCACGTCGCCAAACTCAAACCATTACGACCCCACTATCAGGAACCACCACATCATTAGCCGAATTCCCTGATCGAACAATCCCACGTGTACAACTCCTAATACGTTTCAACTCCTCCACCACCTCTCTCGCATCCGGCCGATCGTCTTTCTCCGGTCGTCTTTGCATCATAGATCCCTGGATTTTTTGGGAAAAGAGCATAGTTAATATCAATGTGTTCGAGGTCACTTTCATAAGCAAGAAACGAGTAAGCGTTTATATAGAAAGGGCTATGAATTTGCCAGAAGAACTGCACAAGTGGCTTCATGTAAAGAAGCAGGCACTTGCAGACGGAGGGAAGGAACTCTCAAAAACAGTTGCAGAATGGGGACTATAAACCTTAACATCATCCGCCAGATGCAAGCGATCAAGGGCATTGTACTGCTGGCAGCAACACCTCCCAGAGTTCTTCATCACTACTACCTAAAACCTCATTTTCAATGGCTATTCCTCTGATGCGAGTACCTGGAACAAATGGCTCCACATTTTCTTTCACCCAATTCATGGCGCGATCCTCATTTACACTCATGTCTTATCGGCCGATCTGACCGATCTTCTTTATCTCTTATCGGTCGGATCTGACCGAGATCTGACCGATCTTCTTCATCTCTTAACGGCCGGCCAATCTTCTTCATCTCTTATCGACGGGATCTGACTGAGATCTGACCATTAATGGCCAAAAGTAATTCCGGACAATCTTCTTTAGTTATGCGAAGCTAACAAACATGGTATGGGAAGGAAGCCACGGGAAGGAAAACACGGTGTTGGGTGTCATTATCTTTCACAGAGAAAACACGGGAAGGAAGCCATTAATGGTAAAACACGTGACTGTCATAGAAAAACTAGTCATTAATGGTGGTGGTGAAAGAAGGGTAAAAAAGAAAAATAAATAGGTAAAATATTCTTGATATTGTAGAATATTAAATATTTTAAATTTTTTTTTTTACTCTAAACCGTCAAATATAATGGAATGGAGGGTGTAATAATAACTCATCAGCAAAATAACTTTTTCGGTTGGATGTCGGGTCCAAGTTTAAAACATTTTCGTCAACGTAGCCGCCGGACTACCGAGGAAAAAAAACAAAAAATTGGCCGGCCGCACAATTCAACTTTTGTCTCGTCGTCTCATTTTTCCCTTTTTTATTTCATCACTCCAGACTTCACTCCCAACACCAAAAAACCCAACACTTAACACCTTTTTCTGGCAAAAATGGCCGAAGCCGAAACCCCAATCCGATTCGGAATAGTGGGCTGCGCCGACATTGCCCGGAAGCTCTCTCGCGCCATAACCGTCGCACCCAACGCTTCTCTCTACGCAGTCGGCAGCCGTTCTGTCGAAAAGGCCTCCAGATTCGCTGCCGCCAACGGATTCCCTTCCACCACCAAGGTCTACGGCAGCTATGACGCTGTTTTAGACGACCCGGAGGTCGACGCCGTTTACGTTCCCCTCCCCACAAGCCTACACTTGCGCTGGGCCGTACTGGCTGCCCAGAAAAAGAAACACTTGCTGCTCGAGAAGCCAGTGGCTTTGAACGTGTCCGAGCTGGACACGATTCTCGAGGCGTGCGAATCGAATGGTGTGCAGTTCATGGATGCTACCATGTGGATGCACCATCCGCGGACGGCTAAGATTAGGGAATTTCTTTCAGATTCGGAGCGGTTTGGTGAACTCAAAACGGTATGTTATTTATGGGTTGATGATGATGATTTATTTTGGGGATTTGTTATTCGAATTTATGAAAATTTGAAAGTTGATTCTGATGAAATCAGTTGGGTACGGTTTGTGCCTTTTTGTTTCCCCTGGTAAATATGTTTCTGTTAGGTAAAATTTCTTGTTTTCTTTTTGTTTCTTCTTCAATAAATTGATTGAGTTTCTGATTTGAGTTGGTAAAAATCAAAACACAAAAAGGTCAGTTTTGTTTTTTCTCGGCTGTGGTGGAATTTATTAGGTAAATGTGCTGAGAAAGAAAGGCATAATTTCATGAACAAACTAGGGTTACCTTTGTCTGCTAGAATGCTAAAATGAAGGGTGTGATAGGATTATTTGTACTAATTAATTAACAATACGAACTATTTTATGTCATGATTAGCCTCTATTTAATCGATGGAATATTTTAGATCGTTTATAAGGTCAGTTGATATTTCAAGAGGGGATTATATAGTACAACCTTTTCACTTGCGATTATAATATATTATCAAATGGCCTTAAAATGATAAAACATAGTCTATAGGATTAAATAATGATTAATTATGAGATGAAATATTTCTTTAGATTAAACTGAATTGGTGAAATTGTTTTTGGTCTTTGAATCTTTGATTTGTGAACTTGGGGTATTTCTTTGAATCTATGATTGTTTTTTGATACTATTCGTCATTAAAGTGAATTGTCATTATCAGCTCCCTGTTCATTTACCAATGGTGTACTCAAATTGTTTTCCCATTCTGTCTTGATAGACTATTTTTTTCCCCTGTGCATAGAAACTTGCTTTTGGGAGATGCTTATGCATCTTCTTGGTAAACTACTGACCAAAGCTAGATTACATATGAAAAGGATCAACACAATATTTTAGTCCATTGTAAGTGGAGTTTTTATCTTCATATAATTGTTATAGGGCCTTGTTTTATCTTTATCTGATTCTCAGTCCATCACTTTTTTTAATAATATTAATTACATATATCTTTATCTATTTCTCGATCCACCACTTTATTTAATAATATTGTTTATGGAAGTGTTATCTTTTTTTAGATAACAAATGTATAGTCCATGCTAGACTATCTGCAACTTCTTAATGATCAAATTTTACTTATTGATAAAAAATGTATAAAATCTATCTCACTCATATTTAATTAGCTATCAAGGTAGTTACTTAATTAAGATCTTTACTTTTTGTCCTCAATTTTCCTCCCACGTTTTTCCTCCATTTACTTGTGACATTTTAGTGACCTTTTGAACTTTGAATTCAACTTATGACATTTTAAAGCTCAAAATTTACATGGATTTCTTTAATTTTAGTCGATACAATAATGAATATTGTAAACTATCTAAAAAGTATTACTCATTATACGATTTATTGTGTCATATTTTTTAATAAATCATCTCAATTTTGAGTTTGAAAGTGTTTCATAGACTTTCAAAAGTCAATAATGATCTTAAAACTTAGAATTGAGAGAATATTATTTTTGGAAAAATGAGGGCGGGGAGCTTAATGTCTTGCTCTCTATCTTATTTCTTCTTTTTTCATTAATTATCATTTTAGAAAGAGAAATCTGTAGTTGCTTTATATAATACAAGAAGAATCCATCCGGCTGCAGCATGCATAACAATCCTTGTGCCTTAGTTGGAATTCTACCAAAATAAGACTCCGATAACAGTTGACTATACTCGTAGCCTTTGGAAAAATATGCAAAAACAATGTTGGAGCTAGAAGTCCCATTCTGCATTTGTTTATGCGTTGAACTATGAACCAAAACTTTCATGGTGGTTAGTCTCAAATTGTTTGTTGGGATCCACCAAAATAAGACTCCTGTAACAGTTGGCTATAGTGGTAGCCTTTGGAAAAATATGCAAAAACAATGTAGGAGCTAGAAGTTCCATTCTGCATTTGTTTATGCCTTCAACTATGAACCAAAACTTTCATGGTGGTTAGTCTCAAATTGTTTGTTATACCAGATATAAATAAATCGAGAAAAGTCTCACTAAATTGAAGTTGAAATTTTATAGAACCACATTGAGGCCAGCTATGCTCAATGGTTCCGAGTGTTGGGTTGTAAGAACATGTCCGAAAAATGAGTGCAGCGGAAATGCTCATGCCAAGATGGATGTGTGGCCACACAAGAAATAATAGAAGATGTAATGAAAGATATTTGCAAGAAGGTGACACTGATCGAAGAAAAGATTAGGGAGAATATGTCGAGATGAGATGGTTTGGAGCTTGGACACATTCAGTGTAGACCTTTATAAATTCACCAGTGAAAAAGAGTAATTTTTGACAACTAAAGGGAGAGGAGACCTAAACTTACTTGGGTATAATAAGTAATTGAGAAGGATATGTGTGCGGGAGGTGTCACACGGGATGGACCCTAGACAAGGCGGTATGGCGGCAAAGGATTTACATAGCCGACCCCAACTAGTTTAGGAATAAGTCTTGGTGGAGTTTAGGAGTTCTTCTGTTTCATCCTTGTGACAAAATATTGCCTTGATAACCTTGAATTAGTGGCCTTCTTGAATTCCTTTGCATATCTCAGTTGTAAGTATCTCTGTTTCATCTTTTTGATCTATGCTATTCTGTTTTTTAGCTGTGAAAAGTTAAAAGTACCCAATGCTAGTTGGTATACGATAATGTTCCCTATCTATGAGTATCCTATGTTTTCACAAGTCTAAAATGCTATTCGCAGTTTAAGTGATCAAACTTACAGTTTTCTTCAGAACAAATTTGAAGAGGCAAGACCATGATTAATATTTTAAGCATATATGCTAACACTCTTTGCACTCCATTATATATTTCTGGTTGGATAATGAGGAGGAATTACTCTCCCTTATTGGATTTTCTCTACGGTTTCTGAAATTAGCTCTTCTAAGTCTCACAGATAAGCAGCTGCTTCACTTTTCGTGGTGATCCCGATTTTCTTGAAAATGACATTCGCATGAAGCCAGATCTTGATGCTCTTGGTGCTCTTGGCGATGTTGGGTGGTACTGCATCAGGTCAATCCTGTGGGCTGCTGATTTCGAACTACCTAAATCCGTAATTGCTTTGCGTGGACCTATTGTCAACAAAGCTGGCGTGATTATGTCATGCGGCGCTTCTTTATACTGGGAAGACGGAAAAGTAGCAACCTTCCACTGCTCTTTCCTGGAAAACTTGACCATGGATGTTACTGCTATTGGTACAAAGGGAACTCTGCATTTTCACGATTTTGTTATTCCTTTTGAAGAGAACAAGGCTTCTTTTACTACGGCTACAGAATCTGGGTTCAACGAACTCGTGACGGGGTGGGTGCCAAAGCCAAGCGAGCACACAGTTGTGACCGATCTTCCTCAGGAATCTCTCATGGTCAGGGAGTATTCTAGGTTGGTCGCAAGTATCAAAACAAATGGTTTGAAACCAGAGAAGAAGTGGCCGACCCTCAGTAGGAAAACTCAACTGGTATTGGATGCAGTTAAAAAATCTATTGAGAGTGGATTCGGAACAGTTGAGGTAGTAAGTTAATTTAGATTTTCTATGTTACCATGTCGTTTAATTCTTGAACTAAATTTTGTGAAATGCGTACGGCTACATTGCTGTGATCGTGTTCAAAATTGATTATTCAATTTATGGCCGTGTTGTATTAATCATGTAGTGAATTAGTTACATCTAGTGTGTGTGTATATATATATATATATATATATATATATATATATATATATATATATATATATATATATATATATATTTGGTTGTTGTTAGTTGATTACTACTCCCTCCGTCATACGATAAAAGTCTTTATTATTATTTTAGGTAGTCCCAAGTTAAATGTCTACCTACCTTAAATGGTCTATTTTTTATAATAATTTGCCTATAATACCCTTATTATTAATTGTTATATTTCTATTCTCTATGCATATTTATGGAGAATCACTAGTAATGTGCAAAAAATTATGCAATTAAATGAGAATTTAAATATGGATAATTTTGTCATTTTATCATCTTTCTTAATATGTGCAAAAAGTTAACCAGGACTTTTATCCTCCGTAAATGGTCCGGATTATTTAGAACAAAGCTTCTGTCGCGGTAGTCACCAATTTTCAATAAATAATATTAAATTACATAATTGCCCCCAAATCAATTCACATCTTATCGCTCATGGTTGTTGTTAGGGCTGAGCAAGTAATCAAATTAGAACCAAAATTGCATCAAAAACTGCACGAACCGCACCAATTAAAATCGCACCAACGGTTCCGGCATATGTGGCGGTTTTAGGTGGGTTGAATAACCAAATTTACGGTTCCGGTTTGGTTACTAGCCAAAATCGTACGCATAAAATCGAAATTGCACCATGTGTGTATGTATATATTATCTCTAGTAAATTCTAAAGTTACTTTTCACTTGAACACGCTCAAAGAAAATCCTAGTCTTGCATTGTCATTTTTTCACCAATTGAAAGAAGATAGTTAGAAGTTATAGAGTCAAAAATTAAGCAATTGGGTTATGGAATTTCGAATTTGTTTGATGCGTTATTGGAGGGGCTTATGGTTGATGGGCCAAATTCGTTGGTTCGAGCACTTGATGCATTGGTTAAGGTCAATGCTATAATAGTAATAGTCTAATAGATTATTTTTCAAATTAGGTATAGTTAGGATTATATTCTATAAGTCCTCCCTACAATATATAAGATAGAATTTCATTCTATCTCCAGTAAATACTTTTAATTTTTGGGGAACTAGATAAACCTTCTTGCTTGTTATCGAATATATGGTGTCTGTTGTTTTATATAGTGTATGATTTAGTTTTAAAACATCATTCTTTTATTATAAAATAAAACTATTTTACGTGTCTCATTGTTCTATGATTTGATGGTGAATTTGAAGGAACTTTGGTTCTATACTTGACATAATTCTCATTGCCGACTCTGTCACTAAGTTAATTGTTCGATGTAAGTTCTATGTTAAATTTTTATTGAAGGCTTAGACTTTTTTGTTGTTTCAATTGGTTTTGAAACCGAAACCGCACTAATTAAAACCGCACCACATACTTTAAAACAGCACCACACCAATCACAAGCGGTTTCGTGTGCGATTTTGAATTTTTCAAACTGCATCTAAGCGGTTTCGGATGCGGTTTGGACTTAAAATCGCACCATGCTCACCCCTAGCTGTTGTGGGAGGCCTAAACTCATGCTTCATAATTGTTTTAAAAGTCGTTGCAAAACAAAGTAAAGTTGCTCACAAAAGTTTTAAAAAACAAAGTTCTTGACAAAAAGTTAAAGTTTTAAAAAGGTGCGAGTAGTTTTATTTATTTTTTCTTGTGATTCTTATAAAATGTATAGTATTTATTTCAACTAGAATTTTTACATAATATATTTTTTGAGAGTCGCAAGAAAAAATAAATGAAACTACTTGCACCTTTTTAAAACTTTCTTTAATTTTTTGTTAGGAACTTTGTTTTTTAAAACTTTTGTGAGCAACTTTACTTTGTTTTACAATGACTTTTTAAAACAATTGTGAAGCGTGAGTGAAGGCCTGCCACAACAGTCATTAGCGACAAGATGTGAATTGATTTGGGGGCAATTATGTAATTTAATATTATTTATTGGAAATTGGTGATTGTCGCTACAGGCTGTAGCGGCAGGGGCTTTATTCTAAATAATTCGGACCATTTATTATAGTGATCAACTGTGACACCCCCAAATCCGGGTACTTCAATTCCACGGGATTTGGTGTTCACTGTACAAATACCATCTATCTATCTACCCATAATAAATGCAAGCCATGCAATAAATAGAATAAAAATCTTTTCCTTAAGGGTTACAACATCCGAATAATAATGATACAATCCCAGGTTAAACTAACCTTAAACATCTGTGCGGAATCATAAACAAATAAGTCTTCATCACTTGCTAACTTTGCCCTTGCCTTTACTAGTGGAAGGTTCATCGGTTCTTTCGTTCTTAACTGCAATGTTATTATTAAGCAAGAGTGAGCACTATTGCCCACAAGTATAATAATGAAATAACAATATAATAACATGTGAGTAAATCAAAGACATCTGAATAAAAGCTCAACTTTTGAATCAAGAATGAATATGAGAAGAAAAAAAGAATTTCGAGGGTCATAAGACCTTGAACTATGTCCTAGGTTATCAAGGGTTATACTTGAAACCTTTAATGATCATAAGACTATGGACCTTTCTACTCGTACTTTGGGGGATCGGCCCTTAGTACCACATCATGCACAATATCTTAATGCTAACGCGATAAGTAAATCCCTTTGCGAGGTTGTTCATCTCGGTTTGACATTCGAGTCCGCACTGAAAGGAAGTTTGGTTTGGATAATTCAATAAGGGTTACGAAATTTAGAACGTTCATCAACTAAGGACTAGTTGAATCAATAAAGTTCACTAGTCTAATAAGGTTTAACAATAATGATATTCGATTTGAATAATAATCTCAAGAAGTATACAATAGGACAATTATTGTATAAGTGAATCATGCTTTGAAAAGATAATAAATATTTAATATAACAATTGAACTTGAATAATAGTAATGATAATTTACTCGAGGTAACTAATAACTTGAACAATAATGACAAGTAGGTTTGGAAACTTGCCTCGTGCGTAGATTACACTTTAACTAAGCACGTTCTTTGAATTTAATCCTACATACCATTCACATTCACAATACCAGTTAATTATAACTTAACTAATCATCATAAACTCATTCTCTTTGTTTACTTTGATTATTGACTATACTTAGTTAAATTACCACTTTGTCACATAATTTACACATCATGAATAACAAGCTAATTATGTATTCAATAATTCAATCCACATGTAATTATGTTATTTACATGCTAAGTATCTATTTTAACATCTCATTATACTTATAACAT
Organism: Panax quinquefolius; assembly: GCA_020205615.1. NCBI lineage: Eukaryota > Viridiplantae > Streptophyta > Magnoliopsida > Apiales > Araliaceae > Panax > Panax quinquefolius. The sequence continues at coordinate 97,187,984 of CM035160.1, read as the reverse complement.
GTTTACATGTTTATTAATTTACTAACACATTGTTAGACTTAAACATTTTAAAAATTACATTTTTGAACTTTCTGGAGAGTGGAGTTCATATACCATTGTTACACTTCTTGGTCTTATTTGCATGCCTTATTGGTACTATGACTTGAGACTTTAAGGGTCATGAAAATGAAATAGCGTAAAATGTACATGTATATATAGCATATATACCGATGTAGAAATGGCGATTCAAAAAAATCGCAGAACATGCCAATTTCTCCCAATTTCTTATTTTCTACTCGAAATTAGACATACCCATATGATGTAATTCATGCATAATCATAACCCAACATTTATATAATGACTTTAACCAATTTAAACACTTAATTACAGAATTTAAGCATGTAATTTCACTGACTTTGATGTTCTTGAAGGTTTTGAAAATAAAACATGAAAATTTTCACTACGGATTCGTTATAACACCGAATCCGTTTAAACTTTGGTCTCTTCGTATCAACATGCATAACAACATACGAGTGTAAAATTTAGGGATAATATACGATCAACGCATTAAATACCACGTATAAGGCCATATGGCCAAAACCCAAACTCTGTAAATTTTTGAAATAGTAAGTCATCATATTACGAAACTTATGATATGAAATCATGCAATATATATAAAACATGTTATGCTACTCGTATTATTACATATATCCACATAATAACACAATTTCTCAATTACAGAGACATAACAGAGGTTTTGAAAGCCATTTTCATGAAAACTAATTGACGTGAAATATAAATTGGCTTGAAGAGAATTACCCAAGCGTAGATGAACAAGGATAACAATTCTCTCTATTTCAAATACAATTTCCCAAACTTTCTCAATAAAATTCTCAAACTCTCTCTCTCTTTTCCCTCTCTGTTTTATGCCAGACTTAGCCAAATAATGAAAAGGAAGAAAGGAGAATACGTATATTAATCAAGCAACTGACACGCATGATGGAGGTCAGTTACCTAACATGGGTAACTGCTCCCAACCTCCCTTAGTGACATGTTTGTCAAGCTATAATAGGTTTCAAAAACCATTTAATCTAATAAAGCTTTATCATATAGTTTAATTAATGTCACACTCCTTCATAAAATAAATCAATATCTTATTTAAAATTAAATATAATAATTTCTCATAAATTCATATAATCATATAATTAATTTTCTCATTAATTAATTATATCAAAATATTAAATCTCTAATTAATTATTACATTAATTAAAATAACATTATGCTTATTAAATATTTCATTTAATACAATAAGCTCACATAATGACATACTTGAATAATAATTATTCTCTACATTAATTTAATAAATGTAACACATATAATTAAATTAATCTACCACAATTGCATCAACTAATTATTAAATCTAATAATTATTATTTTCTACATTAATTTAATAAATGTAACACATATAATTAAATTAATCTATCACAATTGCATCAACTAATTATTAAATCTAATAATTAAATCATCGAAAAATATTTATTTAATTCAATAAATATTAAAATTAATTTACAAAATTCTCGTTCGTCACATCAACAGCTACAAACTTGGTTGTTCAAACAGTGTCCAAGACAACCGTTTGCCATGGATTAATTCCCATATATATATATATATATAGGGTCCGGATCAGGTAAGGACTCCATTACGATACTAAAATGCAGATTTTTTTTTTGCTTTTTTTTAAAATAACTAAAAAAAAAAGTTTAATATTTATGGGCGAAATTTTTTCATAATCTGATATTTTTAGGCGTGATTTGGATACTATATAAAAAATGTATGTATGCCGACTGCATATACATTTTTTGGTATGTATATCCAAATCACGCCTAAAACTTCGTATTATGAAAAAATTTCAGTTCCATAAAATATTAAACTTTTTGTTTTAGATGTTTTTTAAAAAAAAGCAAAAAAAAAAGAAAAAAAAAGGTCCACATTTTAGTATCATAAGGGAGTCCTTACTGATCCGATCTCTCATATATATATATATATATATATATATATATATATATATATATATATATATATATATACACACACACACACATGTACACATACAGAAAGGATCAATGGCTTACCCCTTGATTTTACATACCTTGCATACCCCCTTTTAAGTTGCTGGATTTGAGACGATGACGATTCTATCTGTCTCTATATGTTGTTTGTCGCTATATGTTGTTGTCGCCCGTTCCGTCGCTAAAGTGGGTGAGCGTGGTATGTAAAATAAAGTGGTGAGCCCTTGAAATGGAATATATATATAAAAGTTCACACCACTTTCTCAAATTGCCATGCGCCTGATTGCATCGACTGAGAATATTACTGAACTGGCAGACGATGACATTGATCGCACTGTCGGAGATACACCTCAGAATATGGGTTATGATAATGACAATAAAGATGCCGAGGAGGAAGCGAAAGAAGATGAGTTTTTGCTGTGAGTTTTTTCTTAATCAAAGGGCTGTAAAAAACAATCTAGATTAAAGAGTGCATGTGACGCCCCCAAATCCGGGTATCTTCCAACCCGACAGATGGTGCTCCACGATACTACAATTCATACAGTCATTCCATTGAGATAACAACAAAATGAGTGTACTTACTATATTCTTATTACATTAGTAATAAATCCTTTCTCAGGTTCATAAACTGAATACATTCTTTGTTATTCATAAGTATATTACATACAAATACTCTAGTCTATTACAGGATAATCCATTATCCATCTTAGCCTTGCCCTTATCTCTCTTAGAACTCTCAGTTCGTCCGGCTTTAGCTGTAATCATATAATTCAAGCAAGAAGTGAGCATTACTAGCTCAGCAAGTCTAACAAAGGATAACATAAATACCACATCGAGAATTATATGATTATCTTCCATAACTGAACAAGTAGCTATGAATCAACATGAAGCATTGACTTATTCTTCACATTACATAACAATAATTCCAAAGTATACATAATAGCTTAGGAATTCTGAACCGGTTAAAAGACCATGAACATACTCTTCGCATTTTCATTCTTGAAAAGGACATCCGGCACTAAGGTCATCCATCCAGCATTACTTACGAGTACATCTAGGTGATCAGCCTATAGTACCCTATGTTGATCAACACTCTTCCGTTAAGCATATTTACGTTTAACATTTGGCAACCTCGCGTGCCCATCGAATAATCGATGAAAATACTTTTATTTGTGCATAGACAAACTTACCTTTACATCCGTACCAAATACTTGGCATAGGATAGCGTTAACAGTTCTATATCGAAAGACTTGTAAACAAATCAATCAATTCTTTAAGACTTGTCTAGCCGAGTTAAAACAGGCATCGACTCTTTCCTTAAAACCATTCATGCATTTCAGAACATGAATCATTGAAAACTTGGCTAACACGGAGGTTAGATAAGTGTTAAGAAAACTTGCTTTCAAGAGTCTTCGAATATAATATTCAATCAATTCTCAGTCTTTACAGGATCTACATGATATATTCACATAGCACACTGTAATTAGCTACCAAACAAACTTACTTTAGTTGTTTTAACCAACTTCTTTATCTTCTATGACTTACTTGAATTTATTTCGTTAATAAAGTTAATTCATCTTTCTATGCTTCGTTACGGCTGGTTAACGTTCTTACGTACGTTATTAATCGACATTCGATCATTATTGGTGAAATACCAATGTTGAATATCATTCACGGTTTACTTACTTATACTTTTGCGTTCTTCGTTTAATTCTTATTAAACCATACTAAATCTTATAATGTTATCACCTATAAGTGATTTAAGGTCAGCCTTATCATGTACATTAAGTACATTCATGTCTTACTATTTGTTTTACCTTCAATTAGAATTAAAACCTAACTTAGTCAACCTTTTTACACTGCCGGCGCTGCGACGCCAGACTCTAGTGTATCTTCACACTATGGCATCAATTAACAAAGGACGATTGGGTTTTGGTAGCGTATGCCATTTTGTCTTTGGGTTTTATGTATGCGTACTTCTCAATGCACCACCAGTTAGGAGACGATTGGCTTTTTCCAACGAAACTCCCGGCTTCATAACTTATTTATTTTACATCTGAATTGGCTCATTCGAAAGCCCACAACTCACAAATTACATACTCTAGGTGTTCATATAAGAATTTTACATTTTCGAATCCGTTAACTCAGAATTCACCTTTTGGTTCATTTTGAGCGTTCGTTTATCGTTTTCGAGCGTTCAATACTCGCTTTCTTCGTTATAAGTCGAAATTTGATGATTCTCGAGTCCACAACTCTTGAATACCCTATCTCACGTGTTGGCATTGAAAACTAACGTTTTCAAGTCACACGACAACTTTTGACCCTTAATCCGAGATTTCTACGATTTCGACGTTTAACGTCTATTTTTGCAAAATTCGTCATAACTTCGTTACTCGCGTTCTATAAGCCAAATCAAATGGAACACTCCATTGATTCATTATCTCCATCCTAACCAAACAATATGCACATACCCTAGCTATGATGGTTTTCAAATCGTTTAATCACGACTTCGTTCACGTTCATAACTTTCTACGGTTTTAACTTACGTAAACCTTACAATCTCTATTCAATCACGACTTATCAATATTTTTATTATTAATAGTCATCTTTATTCCTCCTCACTAAATATGCTCCACCAATCTACTATTCTCTACGAGAAAGGAATCGAAAAAGATGAAGATTATTGTTTACGAGAATATTACCTTTGTCGTTCTTCGCGTTTTTGATAAACATCTTATGATTTGTTTGGAAGTAGATTGATTATATGTTTCTAGCTCTTTCTCTCTCTCAATATGTATTAGACAATGTTTGAAAAACACTAAAAGTCCAACATAAGCTTTGTATTTATAGGAAATCCAAATGGAGGGCAAAATGGTCCAAATGGCCACCTCCTTACTATTCCACCTCCTCTTCAACTTAGCCACCAAGTAAACACTTTACTTGGTGGCCAAGTAGCCGTCCCACATGCCCATGGGTCTTCTGATGGGTTGCCCCATCGGTTTTACCCATCCCGTGACCCGCCGGTTCGACCCGCGGTTTAACTTCTTGGATTGGGCTTGTCTTAAATTAATATTAGGCCTTGACTTGGGCTTTCTTAACTAATTCATTGAGCTTGCAATTAATCCAAGTCCAATTGGATTCTACCAAATGCTTAACTCATAATCCAATAAGACTAATCATATCCTACACGTATAACTCACATATTCTCTTTATTTAGTATTCATACGATATTCGTATTATACGTCGTACAATTCTTCATACCATACTCGTATTCTAACTAGTATAATACTCGTATCTCATACGTATAATAACCTAAATGTTTATACGCATTACATTTCCCTTTCGGAAATCTCTTTCACTAACCCTTAGGTTTTAAGTCCGCAAGCAAAAACTTCGTTTGCCATAACGGAAATATTATCGGATATTCCATTATATCTTCATATTCTATCATTACTCGTTTCTCGAAATTTCGAACCTAAGCTCCGAACGAAATCGGATGAATAATATTTTTATGGGAAAATTCTCGGAAAACATTCATTTTCATCTTGATAATTCAAAACAATTAATCTTAGCATATAGCCAGAATACTAACCACATCCACACATTCTAGGTCATAGAACGACCTTCACATATCTTACTCACATAATTAATCAATTAAATTCATTTAATCCACATAATCAAATAAAAATTTAATTTATTAAAAATTCAAAATTCTCGGGCGTTACATTCTTCCCTCCTTACAAGAATTCTGTCCCCAGAATCTCGCTATTCTTACATAAAAAAATGAGGAAACTTTTCCTTCATTTTACTTTCGAGCTCCCACGTTCCTTCTTCAGCATTGTGCTTACTCCATATTACCTTTAATGAAGGTATTACTTTATTTCTCAAGACTTGTTCCTTCCTATCAATAATTTGAATAGGAAGTTCTTCATACGTTAAGTCTTTTTCTACTTGAATAGACTCATATTCTATTTCGTGCTTGTAGTCCGATTTATACGGATGCAACACTGACACGTGAAACACATTGTGTATTCTTTCCATCTCGGGAGGTAAGGCTACTTCATAAGCTACCTCTCCTACCCTTCTTAACATTTCAAAAGGTCCTACAAACCTTGGACTTAACTTCCCTTTCTTCCCAAAACGTATCTTCCCTTTCCAAGGAGACACTTTTAGAAAGACATACGATCCTACTTCAAATTCTCTATTCTCTCGATGAGGATCTGCATACTTTCTTTGTCTATCTTGAGCCGCTACCAATCGAGTTCTTATCAGCTTAACCATGTCTGTTGTTTGTTATACCATCTCAGGTCCCAACATTCGACGTTCACCTACTTCATCCCAGCAAAGTGGTGTTCTGCACTTCCTCCCATACAACGCTTCGTAAGGCGGCATGCCTATACTAGCATGAAAACTACTGTTGGAAGCGAATTCTACCAAAGGTAGATGTTCGTCCCAACTCCCCTTAAAATCCATAACGCAAGATCTTAACATATCTTCTAGCGGTTGAATTATCCGTTCACTTTGTCCATCCGTCTGTGGATGATACGCCATACTCAATCTTAAATGCGTTCCCATTTGCTCTTGCAAACTCGTCCAAAAGTTCGACGTGAATCTTGGATCACGATCGGACACAATCGAAACAGGTACTCCATATCTAGAAATAATTTCCTTGACATAAAGCTTAGCTAACTGCTCTAGGTTATACCTAACTCCTATTGGTAGAAAGTGAGCCGATTTGTTTAACCGATCCACTATTACCCAAATAGCATCGTATCCTTTTCTTGTTGTTGGAAGTCCCACCACAAAGTCCATGGTGATATGCTCCCATTTCCACTCCGGAATCTCTAGTGGATGTAACAACCCACTCGGTCTTTGGTGTTCAGCCTTAACTTTCTGACAAGTTAATCACTTACTAACATATTCTGTGATCTCCCTCTTCATGTTCGGCTACCAAAAGTTCTGACGAAGGTCTTGATACATCTTAGTACTACTAGGATGTATCGAGTACCTCGAACTATGAGCCTCACACATAATTTCTTTTTTTAAATCAGAATTATTTGGAACCCAAATTCTTCCTTCAAAACGAAGTAAACCTTCTTTATCAAGGTTATACTTAGTCTTCACATCATCTTTCACTATCTTTTTCATTCACTCACATTCTTCAGTACTTATCTATACTTCCTTAACCCGTTCCACTATCATTGGTCGAGTATCTATTGAGAATAACATCTCCACCGTTTCACTTGGTAACTTAACTTCTAACTCCATCTTTGCCATCTCCGTTATTAACTCATCCTGAGTCGTTAACATTGACAGCTTTTCCCTACACTTCCGACTTAACACGTCGGCTACTACGTTCGCCTTCCCTGGATGATATAAGATATCACAGTCGTAATCTTTTATCAACTTTAACCACCTTCTCTGCCTCATATTCAACTCCTATGTGAATATATATTTCAGACTTTTATGATCCGTGTATATCTCACACTTCTCCCCGTATAAATAATGTCTCCATATTTTTAAGGCAAAGACTACAGCTACCAATTCTAGGTCATGAGTAGGATATACCTTCTCATAATCCTTTAACTAGCGTGACGTATATGCAATGACCTTGCCATGCTGCATGAGCACGCAACCTAGTCCTCTATGCGAAGCATCGCTATAAACTACAAAATTCCCTGTATCATCGGGTAAGGATAATATAGGTGCCTCACTTAACCTCTTTTTCAGTTCTTGAAAACTCTTTTCACACTTTTCGGTCCACTCAAACTTCACCGACTTTCTTGTCAGATTCGTCAACGGAGTAGCTAATTTAGAAAAGTCCTGAATGAACCTGTTGGGAGAATGAATATTATGATTTGATGTTTTAATGTATATGCTCATGATTATTTGTAAAGTCCTTCCAAGTAAGATATGTACAAGGACTTAGTGATAGATCAAATTTGTTAGGTTGATCTAAGATCTTAACGTATATCATTCTGTAATAGAATGTATAGATAGAAAGATCAAAGCTGTTAGGTTGATCTTGAGATGTAATAGATAGTCTTCGAAGAAATCGTAGTGTATCATCTGATCAACATTGCAGAAGTCAAGGCAGAAACGTAGTACTTCAAAGATCGTAGTGTGCCTGCCTTGAAGGGACTCTTTGAAAATCGTAGAGTGGTCCCAACGTTTGTCGAGCCATCTCAACAATCGTAGTGTGCTGAAGGAAACGTGGAGTTTACAAGTCAATGATCGTAGTGTGCTCTCGGAAACATAGAGTAACAACACGAGCAAGTAAAGATCGTAGTGTGCAATGGTTTAAGAGAAATCGTAGTGTTCTCTGCTGATAGCATCAGATCAAGCACCAAGGCGACAAGTCACTATGATCTGAATCGTAGAGCATCTGTCTTATGTTAGAAAATGTCGAGCCTCATGTTATGTGTGAAGACAGATCCCAATATATGAGGAATGGATTCTAGACGTTGCAGTACTCATCAGTCCCAAAGTAATATGAAATATCCTTAGTATGCAACAAAGAAGCGAATTGAAGAAGCTAAGGAAAGTACCATAGGTAAGGGGGCAAAACACCTTTTCAGGTGTTAGGTGAGAAAGCGATCTCTAACGTGTCGGTGGGCGTAATGCGATTTGAGAAGATGTGCAGAAATGTCTCCATCAAAGTTCAGAAAAGTCAAATGCATTTAATATCTCAACGGATGGATCCAACGGATAGTTTTCAAGATCACATATATGCAGATCAGACAGATGAGAGAGAATAAGGAAAGCATTGAACAAACAACGTGAACATCTCTCTCAAGCTCAACTCTACGATCTGAGATATTGCAAAGCTTGCTCAGCTACTCAGTTCTTTAGAATAAGTGCTTACACAGCAACTGAGTAGCAACCATCAAGAACTCAACATTATCAACCAACTCAAGAAGAGCACCAAGTCTGCTGGACTTGAGGAGTTCATAGTGAACTATAAAAAAGCCAAGTCTGCTGGACTTGAAGAGTTCAAGAGTGAACTAAGAAGTTCCTAGACTGCTGGTCTAGAAGGAATCTGTGCGATTCAGAAGTTATAAAAGACATCCTTAGTGGATTACCTAATTGTCGAAGTAGAAGAGTGGACTAGGAGCTTTAAGTGCTCTGAACCACTTAAAATGACTGTGTCTTTTGCATTCATACCATAACTGTTATATCTATTATAACTGCCATATCTGCCTCACTCTCATAACTCCATTGCTTGGTAAAGAAGATTAAAACAAACATTTATTCCGCTAAGTTTTAATCATTATCAAAGAACAAGTTTAAAACGAAAAGATTTTTAAATATCTATTCAACCCCCCCTTCTAGATAACTATTGTGCCAACTAGGAACTAACAATTGGTATCAGAGTAGGTTCTATTTTACAACTTACAAGCTTTAATATATCTAATGGCACTCGTACCAAGCGAATCCAGGACCGGGGGAGGCAACAAGCCACCAATGTGCAACAAGGATAAATTTGCTAACTGGAAAGTCAGGATGCAAGCGTACATGGACTCAATAGATGAAGATCTATTTGAGACCGTTCAAAATGGGCCCTATATTCCAACAAAGCTTGCACCAACCACTGACGATCCAAACCGAATGCAAATTAAGGTTAAAGAAGAATGGACAGACAACGAGAAGAGAGCTGTCCAACTTGAAAAAAAGGCCAAGAACATCCTGTTCCAATCCTTAGAAGACGATCTGTTTGAAAACGTTGTCAACAACAAAACAGCTAAGGAAGTTTGGGAAGCACTGCTGATCATGCACGAAGGAACTGAAGAAGTTAGAGAGAACAAACAATCTCTTTTGACACAGCAGTATGAAATGTTTGCTCATGTCCAAGGAGAAAACGTAACTGCCACCTATGAAAGATTCAACATTCTGCTCAACTCTCTATGAGTATATGGAAAGGTCTATCCTAACAAAGATCTAACCATAAAGTTCATGAGAGCCCTACGAAGCAGGTGGGATGCCAAGACCACTGCAATAAAAGAGTCAAAGAATCTTAATGAGATGACAGTTCAACAGCTATATGGCAATCTCCTGACATACGAATTAGAGCTGACCCAACGTGCTGAAACCTTATCAGAAGGAAGAAGGAAGGATAAGGGTGTTGCTCTCAAGGAAAATGAAGGTGCATCAAAGGTCAACACTGAGATTGACTCTGACTATGATGAAGACGATGATGAAGACCTTGCTATGCTGGTAAAAAGACTGCGAAGATTCATGAGTCAAGGCAAAACCAGCAAGCCAAAGAAGGTCAGCAACTACAGCAGCCAGGAGCAAATAAATGATCTATGCTACAACTGTAAGAAGCCTGGCCACTTCATTGCCAACTGCAACAAATCTCTAAGAGAAGAACTAAAGAAGAAACAGCATGCAAAGAAAGAATTCAAAGGAAACAAAAGGCCTCAGAAGAGAGACAAAGGCCTGGTAGCTGGAGGATCATGGAATGATTCAGATAATGACTCAAATGCTGACTCCGGAGATGAAGAAGAACCATAAATGGCCAATCTGTGCTTAATGGCCAAACATGCAAAGGACAAACAAAACCTCAACATACATGATGTAAGTCTCGATGAGGTATTTGATTTCAACTCACCTGATGTAGATATAAATGACTTAAGAACTGCACTGCATGGCATAACCACTGATCTACATCAATATATGAAGTGGTTCAGAGTCTAAAGATCATCCACTTCTTCAAGAGGAGAAGAAGAAAGTTCAAGAAGAGCTGGAAATAGCCCTTCTGAGTACTAATCTTCTTTCCAAGCTTGAGGTTGAGAATGAGACTTTAAAGCAGACAAACACACTCAATGCACAAAGAGAGTCTAATCTAACCTCTAAAATTGAGGATCTAGAGAAGACTATCTCTGCATGGAACAAATCCTCATCATCCATGGACTACCTGCTCTCTAGTCAGAGAAGCACATTCGACAGAACAGGCCTAGGCTTTGGGGAATCCATCTCAAAGCCTTGTGTGGAAAAGACAAAGGAAACTAGCACTAGTAATGCCTCAAGTTTTAGTAGAAGCATTACCTTTGTGAAATCCTCACAGAAGGAAGAACAAGCTCAACCTTGTCCCACTGTCTCCATTCTTACTCATAGGAGTAAAGGATCTCATGCTGGTCTGGGGTTCATAAATGAGAAGGGTAACCTAACCTCTACTCACCAACCTCGAAGAATCGTAGAGTCAAGCAAGTCCAACTCTATGAATCAATCGGGAAGGTATAGTAAAGGTAAAGCACACTCATCACTATTTATGAAATCTAAGGACACGTGAAAAAATGAGAATCAGTTTAACAGAAGGATAATTAAAGATCCACATAAGTCCAAATGGAGGATGAATCATCATGCACACACTATCATGCATCATACTAGGTGTTTTATATGCAATAAATATGGTCACAAGGCTGCCAAGTGTTATTATAATTCCATGCATGTGAGACCCAAGATTAAAAAGATTTGGGTCCCCAAATGCACTAACAAAGAAGGACCCATGCAAATATGGGTACCAAAATGAAGGTTCAATATTTTGACAGGAAAAGAGCTCCACGATCACTACATGGTATCTGGACAGTGGATGCTCAAGGCACATGACCGAGAACAAAGCCCTCTTATCTAACTACATAAAAAAAGAGGGTCCCTCAGTCATCTTTGGAGACAATGGCTCGGGCAAGACAAGAGGATATGGCTCTGCTGGCAATGGTGAAGTATCTTTCAGCAAGGTAGCATATGTAGAAGGTCTGCAACACAACCTTCTAAGCATCAGTCAACTCTGCGACAAGGGTCATCAAGTGACATTCCTTAACAACCAATGCCAAGTCAGAGACTTGAAGACATCTGCTGTAAAGCTAACCGGGACAAGAGAAAGAAATGTCTACACAATGGATCTGTAACGCCCCCAAATTCGGGTATCTTCCAACCCGACAGATGGTGCTATACTGTACAACATTCATACATTCATTGAATTGAAAAGTCTCAAAGAACGAACATAACTTCTATATATTTAAAGTAATATTTACATTTCCCAAGTTCTATACCCGTTACAAAGGTTCTTTGTCATAATATCAGTTAAATTACAACAATAGACCTATATTTTATTACAAGATGACTTAGTAATCGCCTTTAGCTTTTCCTTATCCTTTTCGATCCTTCGGGACGTTCAGTCTTAGCTGCATTCATATGGTTCAAGCAAGAGTGAGCATAACTAGCTCAGCAAGTATAACAATTTAATAACAACACGCTTGATACATACAAATCGTATATCTTCAATAACTGAACAATAGTTATGAAGTACTATTGATAATTCAAAATAGCACTTCATCTTTTCTTTCAAAATGTTTTACAATAACAACAGTATTTAGTAAAACATTCACTCCGGTCAGAGACCTCGAGTATTCATTCTTTATTGGAAAAGGACAACCCGGGAAGCAGTTTCGTAAGCCCGATATTACTTATGAGCACTTCTAGGTGATCAGCCTATTGTACCCTATGTTGATAAACACTACATCCATTAAACGTATGTACGTTTAAGCATTTGGCAACCTCACGTGCCTGTTGTTTTACCGATAAAACATTTGTTTAACATTTCAGTCTTCTTTTGAAAACCATATCAAGTAGTTGACAAAAGATAACAACATTTGATAATACATGAATAGATTATCAATACATCAAGTCTAGCCAAAGGAATTGGCTTCAACTTTATCATAACTCAATTCATGCGAAAAGAATACATGAACCTCAAAAACTTGTTGATTGAATCTGAGACAAGAGTTAGAATACTTGCCTTTAGCGCGTCGCGCTACGGTATTTTAACTTTATGTTCAAGTTGTTCAAGTCTCTCAATACATGATCACATAATGCCTTACATTAGGTCACATATAATCAAGTATGTATATGACTATATCATACCCTTCATTTCAATCTAATTATGTATTAGATTCAGTTACTATTCATTCCAGTTTATCATTACTCTTCCATTTATATTCGACTAGGTTATCTCAACCTTTACATTACATTCCTTAAGGTTTAACAAAGTTTAAACAATGTTACGTTACATTCCTTAAGTTGTGTTTACTTCCTTTTCTTTTCTTTGTACTTAGAAACATTCATTACTATTTTTGTTCTGAGACTTGCGCTGCGGTGCGAGCTCTTAATATCATTGTCCCGGACTTGGAGAACTAAAGGATGTCAAAGAACTAAAGATGCTGAGATTCTCAGGATGTATCTTCAAGACTACGACTGATTGATTAACGGCCAACAAGATCAATAAGTTGTCAGGAGCAAATGTGGAACTATGTTCATCAATGCCTAAACTCAGTATATTAAAGGTAAATGACTGTTAAGAAACTGACAGTAAAAAGGAACGATTCCTCACTATTATAAATGTGTACATCATAAATGCATCTTCTTATGAACTAGAACAGTATTCTGTCAAGAAGTCATAATCTACCTAAAAAGGTGAAGAGAGAAAGTACCCTGAGGATGGAAACTCAAATGCCTATAAACTTTCTCTCCATCCAAGTTTTTAGGTTGAAGATGACATCTTGAAGGAAATCTGAAATGGGTCATAAGAGCATCACAGGCTAAATTAACTCTGTGGAATAATCTTTGCTGATGGGTTAGTATGTATGTACAAACCTATGTTCTAAGTGTTTGATAACCCACTGAGTATGATCAGTTCTACAAGTGTATTCTGATGATTTGTAGAAACTGATCACCTCCATGAATCAACAAGATACACATAAATCGTAGAGTTGATTTTCACTCTGTGAATACTCAAACATTGTGAACATAACTCAGCAAATGATGAAACCATCAAAGAGAAAGAGTGTGTTATTAAAATGATAAATCTCACAAACACTCACCTTCATGCATCTCAAAATGTATTATCTAAAACTAGTTGCATGCATGAATATGACCGTTGATGACAAATGTGATGATTATCCAAATATGAGAAACAGGGGTTTAGAAAACTAACCTAGCAAGACCCATTTAATTATGGGTACCAAAAATAGAAATGTATCTAACCTGTAGATACTTGGTCTGTCTGACCACACTAAAGAATGCTGAAGCGGAAGACTTCAGACAAGAAGATTCAACCAGCAGAAGGCTAAGGACTGTTCAGAAATGATTCTGATAAAATTCCTACATGTCCAAGCCTATCCTCGAAGACCCACTGAGCTAACCTGAATGAAGCTCACATGGCTGCTAATCTGTATATGGAAGCATGCCATGCAACCAAAGATGAGAAGGGTCTTATATGCTCAAATCAGGTAAAGCATGCTATATGAGAAGAATCCTCAAGGAATCTCATAACAGAGGATAATCTAGCATCAGTCTAGAGGAACTCATCGTGGAAGCAAAACTCAGCAAGCACAAGGCTGTCAAAGAAGACTGCGTTCGCAGTGCTGTCAAATGATCCTAGAGTGATCAGTCCTGAAAACATCCATGCCTATGATACAGGGAGATCTAAGTGATAATGGTAATTCCAGTCAGAAGGAGATATGCAAGGCTGCCTTCAAATAAACCTAAAGTAATGGGAATCACATCTATCTGGGAAGACAACATCAACCATGGGGAGCAGTGATCTGTTGAGAAACCACAACACTGAAATATACCATGAAGCAATGTACCAGCTACAAAGTCTCAAAACCTTGTGGCTGATGAACCAAATGAAGATCCATAGTCAGTAGGAACGTCTCAAAATGTACTACTGATAACCTATCAGCCACCCAACTCAAAATCGTGGAATGCCTACGATCAAACATCTGATCGCAGTGTAGAAGCAGGAGGACACCACGATTACAGCAAATACAATTGTCCAAAGTTCGTTGAGGACCTCCCCACCAGAAAAGGTCAAATGAGATATCATTGTAAATCAATTCTAAAGTATTTCATCTGGAAAGCGCCTCAGGGACAAACCTGACCCTTAGCTCACTCTAAGAGGTTGGCCCTTCCTGAGCTACCTTGACTCAGAAGGAATGCTTGATCAAGTTCATCTCAAGGACCAAGATAGTCAACGATCGTAGAGTCGAGGTTGAAGAGAACTCCACGATCGTAGTGCAACCTCAGCGATCGTAGAAGCAGACTCGACGATCGCAGTTCTATAAGAGGATAATCCAGCTCATGAGGAGCTTTGAAGAATTGAACAATTACTCAACAATTCAGAGTATGGGGAGATAAGTTCAATCATCAGCTCGAAAGAAGTCTTGCAGATTCATCTCAGAAATAGAACCCTCAAACCTTCATGAAGTACATTAGTGGTCAAGATGTGCAGTGTCAAGATAAGGACTGATGTCAAAACGACCCACTACAACATCCCTCAAAAGTTGATCACTGTGTCAATAAAGGAAAACATAGAGTCCATAGCTGCCTTACCATGCTACTCTACGAATCAAATGGTTAACGCTCAAAGCCACGTCGATTAAACGTCTACTCTTCTAAAAGGAAATATCTAACTGAAAAGTTATCGGGAGTTACAGCTCATTACTAGGCATCGTGCAACCAATGGTCAGTTGACATATCACTGGTTATGCAAAGTTAGGAGGAACTACCATAAAGACAAATTCAAATCTGCAAACAGTTTTCAGAAGCTATCGAACCTTTCTCCCTCCCATTTTCAAACCCTAAAATCCTCTCAAGAGCCAAAATAGGTTAACACTTCAGAGCCTTACCAAATCACAGTCAGCCATCTCTCATAGACTCCTCTAAATCATATACCCATATTCCTCGAACTATTCAAATGGCAGATTGGCGAGTAATCACTGGTATACAGCTCGGAACCAAGTCATTGAAAAATCCGAAAAGAAGTTCAGAGACATTCTCGAGCTTGTAAAGAAAGATGGATTCTAAGAATGCCTTGAGGCTAGCACTCGAGTATATTGACCTGGTTAAAGAGTTCTACTCAAATGCCTCCATAAACTCCGGAACCCTTTCTACTAAGGTCAAAGGTCAGTCTCTAAAGCTGAAATCTTATGACCTCAATCAATGCTTAGGTTTTCCTGACCAAGGATTGAAGAGCCTTGATGATATCAATACGGAACAAGCAAAGGAGATCATGAGGTACCAAAGAAACCCTAGTCTAAAGGACATGAAGAAGAAGGAGTTTTCAGAGGAATGCGAGTTCCTTGCTAAAATAGTTGGAAAATGCATACTGTGCAAGGATGCTGCACATGACACGGTGCTTGATCAGCAGTTGAAGATAATGTCAGCAATAGTTCTGAAGAAACAGATTAACTTTGGAGTTATCCTATTTGACCAAATCTCCAAGTGGGTAGAAAAGGCTGAGCTAAAGAAGTCTACAGAAAAACCTCTAAAAAAGGTGTTTCATGGAAGACTGCTGAGCATTATAATAAAGAAGAAGCTAGGAGGCAATATCAAGGATGATGAAGGTGAGCCTCTGAATGTTCACAGAGTGATGTCTCCACAACTATTTGTGAATTGGAAGAAAACCCCCAAGGAGAACCGAAGGCTGACAACTGGGAGCAGTAGCAAGGCCTCTACAAAGAAAAGGAAGGCAAAAGAGGTAGAAAGCTCCAAGTCTGATGACTCTGAACCAGCAGCAACCACACCAGCCAAAAAGAAATCCATAGGTGTGAAGAAAATCAAGCTCCCATCAAGAAGTCTCTCTTCCAAAGACAAGGATGAAGAAGAAAAAGCCCTGGCTACTGAGACCACAAAGAGAAGAAGCAAAAGGTTGCTTCAAGGACCATCAAATAAGAAAGCTAAGGCGGTAAACAAACCAAATCCAGCAATGAAGGTAAAGATGGATTAATGAAAGAAAATGCAGCATCTTTTGATGAAGAAGAATGCTCAAGCCCTGTAGTTACCTCTCAGAGCATTCACTCTGATGATGATGAAGAAAAGCTACAAGCAGACTCAGGTGCATCCCCAAATGCAAATATTCCAACAAGCCCAGATGATGGGTCAAATGAGTCTGAGTCTGAAGAGGAAGAAGAGTCTGACTCTCCCAAAACTGAACCTCCAAGAAGAAGGAAGAGCTACAGACTACAAGCTAAATTTTCCTTTAAAAGGAGCAGTGATCACTCCAATGCCATCATCGAACTAAGTGATGATGAGTTTGTATCAATAAAATGAAAGTGCTGAAGATGGAACCAGTGGTGAAGAAGATGAATCAGAGGAAGTTTTTGCTGAACAAGGTTCTGAAAATGAAATGCAGTAAGAAGGATTCACTATTGGAAATGATCAAGATGGTTCAGGTTCTGAAAGAGAAGAAATGAAAAATGAGTCCAATTCTGAATATCAGGAATCAGAGGAACCAGAACTCTATCCTGTCCTCTCTCCAGCAAAATTCACCAGGAGAATAGTGGTAGAAGTCTCAAATGAACCACCAGAAACACCTCCAGAAAGATGGGTGAACTATAGAGATGAGCAGCTCAAGGTGGTAAGAATGACTACCTTTGATATAGCTAAAAACTGGAACAACATGGAGCTAGACTGCACAACCATTCTCTATAATCCTGATGACTTGCTGATGAGATGGTTCTTCCAATGGATGCCATGGCTAAAGGCCCATGCTGAAAGAGATGAAAGCTACTTCAGCTGGTGCTACTCTCATTTTCCAAGCATGGAGCTGGTGGCACAAAACTTCCCAAGGGTAAAGAGTTTTGCTACAAAGATGATCACAAACCAGCCCCACTTCAAAGTCTATCGCCATGTTGAAAATCACTATATCCCCTGTGATCGTAGAGTGAACTCTCAAGGAAGAAGGAACATGGCCAAGGAGATGATCGTGAAGTGCATTCACTCTCTCTGCGATGGTGTTCAAGGTCAAAATCAGAAACCTCCATCAGCTCAAGCACTGCTATCTGACATTCCTTCATCCTCAACCAGCGATTGGAACTCAATTCTTTAAATTCTCAACACCTTTGAAAATCTGTCCAAGAATGAAGATCGTAGAGTTTAATCTAATGCTCGACAGGAGACTGCTCAACTAGATGATCAAGTATACGTGGAGAAGGAGGCGATGATGAAAACTCGATGGCGATTGAGAAAATATCTCTATTCACGAAGAGTCACGAGAAGGCGACAATGCAGGAGATAATTCATTCCAGAACAGACTTCCAGCTACTATGGCTGATGTATCTCTCAAACTCAAAGAGAGGGATAACATCTATCTGAAAGTCATGAATGATCAGAAGGCAGATGCTCTACGAGCATAGAAGGCCAATGAAGAGCAGATTAAAGCCCTCTCTGACAAGATTAACGACATGAAGCAGTCTTTCTCAGTGCAACTTGAGCTAGGCCAACAGGAACTCAAGTTTGAAGTTGCTAACTCCTCCTATCTGATGGAGCAGCTTATGTCCAACATGGAGTAGCTCTCCCAAATGATTAATGACAAAAAGGGGGAGAAAAAGAGGCATAAAAAGAGGAAGAGCAAGAGACACTCAAAGAAGAGCAGAAGGAAAGGAAAGAAGAAGTTAAAGAAGAAGATAGCAGAAGAAGAGGCAGAGTCATCATCCGAGGGGGAGCCAAGGAATGACGAGCCCATGTATATCGAAGCTGAGGGGGTGCCAGAAGGAGAGGAAAAACATACATCTGAGAGGGAGCAAAGCAAAGCAGGAAAGTCATCATCCCAAGGGTTGAAGGAGCAAGAAGAACAAACAGATGATTAGATGGTTAGCTGATCAACAAACATCCTGGAAACATACATGGAGTCAAAAGAGGTATATCTCTAACTAGTTAGGTATGTTCTGGATCCAGAATGCAAAATGTCAGTGTATTAAATTTCACATCATTATAAATGACATTCATGATTATCTGCTTTAGAAATACAAATTTGCTCAATTGTATATAAGATTCATTCATAACATGCATATGCACTTATTGTTTTTGTCATAATCAAATAGGGGGAGATTGTCAGGAATAAGCATGTGAATGTTATTCCTATTTACATATGATTTGATTATGATATATATGAATGAATATGCAAGTATGCTTGCATTAACAAAAGCTGTAAAGTCCTTTGATAGATAATAGAAACATGTGTACAAGGACTTAGAATGAATTGATCAAGTATGTTAGGTTGTTGATCCTACATAAGCAAAACAGCTTTGTAAAGTCCTTAAAAAGAAATGATGTACAAGGACTATAAACGTTGAAAGATCAAGCATGTTAGGTTGATCTTATTATGTAATAGATAGGCTTGTCTGATCATCGAGCACAGCACCAGAAATCGGGGTCTGCCAGGAGAGTCAAGGAAAACTCAAGAGCTGTCGAGGCAGAATCGTAGTCTGTAAGATAGAAGATCTCGGAGTTCGTAGACTGCTTGGAGAAACAATGAAGGATTGTAGTGTGTCGAGTAGAACTTCCTCAAGATCGAAGTCTACTGAGGAAGTCATGTTCAGAATCGTAGAGACAGCCTGCCTACGAGCCGACCGAACATCTGCCGAAGCCAAGTCAGAAACGTAGACTACACTCGGAGTCGTAGAGTCTACTGATGTCGAAGCCAAGTCAAGGATCGTAGACTACACTCTAAGTCATAGAGTCTATTGATTACATGCAGAGATCGTAGTCGACCAAGATCAGGTGAAGACAACAAGCACAAGGCAGAAATCGTAGAGTGTCAAGATCTGATCTAGGAGTCGTAGTGTCCGCACAACCGAAGCTGAATCGTAGAGTACAAAACTACGACCTCAACCATTGTGCTCATAATGCTAAGGCAGAATCGTAGAGCAAATACGATTCTCAACAAATGAGCACTCCCAGAATATCCAAAGGAATGAAGCCTCTGGTTGACACTGCAATGTTATATCCAAGAAAACCAGAGAGCACTCAACAAAAGGCATGCAAGCTAACAGAAGATCTAAGCACCAACCTAATCAGCGTCAAGATTGAGTTGTGAAGCCATTCGAGATGAAGTCTTCCACAAGAAGATCAGAAGAAGACTTCAGTAACTGACTAAGGAAAGTCAGCAAGTACAGTAGCTATCAAGCAGACAGAGGACAATGATCTTGGAAGCTACCAGGATTATAGTGTTTGCCAAACAAAGAAAGAACTGATGAAGTGCATATAGAGACACTGGACAACTTCTGAAGAACAAGGCTAAAGTGATTGAGAATTGGGTCAGTCCATTGATGATAAGTGAATGGGAGATCACAAGGAGAAAACGACCTGGACACGCCACAAATCTGAAGTGTCTTGCTATTCAGAAGGGGCCAGAACAAAGAAGTCAAGTCATCAGTATCTGAGAATTGTTGAGGCAAACAGGAGTGTTGAAGTACTGCACAAGAGAAGGAAGAGGTGTTCTACATTGAAGATCCAATCAACACTCTTCATGATCGTAGTGTTGTCTCTACCAGTTAACATGACACTACGATCAAGTCCTTGAAGACATGCATCAGAATCGTAGAGTACGAATGGCTGAAGATTGAAGCATTGATAACGGTTCAATCTGAAGGTTGATATTTGTACAAAAGCTTATTGAGAGTATCGATGCAAAAGGACAACCTCTGATCGAGAAATCAGAAGGAGGAAATAAAGTCTTTGACCTGCCCAAGACATTAAAGTGACATCTCTGATGGGATAGGTGAAACAGTAGACTGCAGTGTCAGAGAAAGTATGACTTGTCACATCAGCAGTCTACCTCTGTCAACTCGAGATCTGTGAAGATATTTGAATAGCCTTTAACGGCTACTTTCCAATGGAAGGATTGGGAAGGAGTATAAATCAGGAAGAGCTTCAAAGATCTAGGGTTGCTGGAGTTGCCGAGTTTGGAGTAACGGTGGAATGTTCTAAACCACATAAGATAGTGAGTCTGAAGGCTCACTCTAAGATCCACCAAGAACACTCAGAGACATACAAAGAAAGAAGTAGAAGTGAGAGTTCTACAAAGTAGAAGTGAGAGTTTTACTACAAGAAGAGTGTTCTGAACTACTGAGAGAAAGAAGAGCATCATGTTATATTGGTGTCCATCATGGGAAGACTCTAAGTACCATAGAGAAGAGCTCACAGTCATCTTAGCAAGTCCATCATGAGAAGGCATCAAGTATCAAGAAAGGAGATCACAAATGTCATCATGGTGGCAAGCATGAGAAAGTTTCTAAGTACCTAGCAGAAGAGCTTATAGTCATCTTAGAAACCCATCATGTGCAGCCATCATGTATCAAGAGGAATAATCTTCAAGGCAGTCATCAAGGGATCATCCAAAGTGATTGAGTAACTGAAGAAGTTGAGCATCATGCAACACTCAACTGCACTTCAAGGGTGATCACGCCAAGTCGCTAAAATGTGAAGTTGTTCGAGAGCATGAAGACATCTTAGCGATTTCAAAGACAAACTCCAACAAACAAACAAACAACTCAAAGAGAAGCCAGGGCCTGAGGGGTCCTTGTCCGGAGGGACTAAATGAAGTTCCAAGCTTGTTGGGCTTGAAGAGTTCCTAGGGAACTAGAGGAGTTCCAAGGCTGCTGGCCTTGAAGAGTTCTTAGTGAACTGGAGTCCCAAGGCTGCTGGCCTTGATGGAATCTTAGTGATTCAGGGTGTTGCCCGTCCTTAGTGGAAATCCTGCTAGTTGAAAGCAGAAGAGTGGATTAGGAGCTTGAGTCTCTGAACCACTTAAAACCCCTTGTGTCTTTTACATTATGTCATTTACATTATGTTTATTAACTGCTATAACTGCTATATATGTTTTAACTGCTTACAACCAAACTAACTCTACGAACTATGTATGTATGATTTTGAATATATCAATGAAGGGGATCTTTTACTTATTCCGTTGTGCTTGAAAAGATTCTTATGTTTGTCATATGCTAATTTAATAGCAATACAAAATAAAAGAGAAAAATATTTGAAATTAAAAAGGATCTATTCAACCCCCCCTTCTAGATCTATAGTGCCTACTAGGAACTAACACATTAGCATTAAAACCTAACTTGGTCAACCTTTTTACCTTTCCGCAAACAATGCATTGCAGACTCTAGTGTATCTTTATTGACTGTGATGCGACCATTTTTGTCTTTGGGTTTAGTGGCTGCAAGCACCGCGGCACCAGATTAAGGTAATAACGGTTTTTTTCCAATGAAACTCCCGGCTTCATAACTTATTCGTTTGACATCCGAATTGGCTCATTCGAAAGCCTACAACTCACAAATTACATACTCTAGGTGTTCATATAAGAATTTTACATTTTCAAATTCGTTAACTCGGAATTCACCTTTTGGTTTATTTTGAGCGTTCGTTTATCGTTTTCGAGCGTTCAATACTCGTTTTCTTCGTTATAAGTCAAAATTTGACAATTCTTGAGTCCACAACTCTTGAATACCCTAACTCACGTGTTGGCATTGAAAACCAACATTTTCAAGTCACACAACAACTTTTGACCCTTAATCTGAGATTTCTACGATTTCGACGTTTAACTTCTATTTTCGCAAAATTTGCCATAACTTCGTTACTCATGTTCTATAAGCCAAATCAAATAGAACACTCCATTGATTCATTATCTCCATCCTAACCAAACAATATGCACATACCCTAGCTATGATGGTTTTCAAATCGTCCAATCATGACTACATTCACGTTCATAACTTTCTACGATTTGAACTTACGTAGACCTTACGATCTCTATTCAATCATGACTTATCAATGTTTTCATTATTAATAATCATCCTTATTCCTCCTCACTAAACATGCTCCACCAATCTACGATTCTCTACGAGAAAGAAATCAAAAAAGATGAAGACTATTGTTTATGAGAATATTACCTTTGTCGTTCTTCGCGTTTTTGATAAACGTCTTATGGTTTGCTTGGAATTAGATTGATTATATGTTTCTATCTCTTTCTCTCTCTCTCAATATGTATTGGACAATGTTTGTAAAACACTAAAAGTCCAACTTAAGCTTTGTATTTATAGGAAATCTAAATGCAGGGAAAAATGGTCCAAATGGCCACCTCCTCTTCAACTTAGCCAACAAGTAATCACTTTACTTGGTGGCCAAGTGGTCGGCCCACATGCCCATGGGTCTTCCCATGGGTTGCCCCAAGGGTTTTACCCATCCCGTGACCCGCCGGTTCGATACGCGGTTTAACATCTTAGATTGGGCTTGTCTTAAATTAATATTGGGCCTTGACTTGGGCTTTCTTACCTAATTCATTGGGCTTGCAATTAATCCAAGTCCAATTGGATTATACCAAATGCTTAACTCATAATCCAATAAGACTAATCGTATTCTACGCGTATAACTCACGTATTCTCTTTGTTTAGTATTAATACGATATTCGTATTATACGTCGTACGATTCTTCATACCATACTCGTATTCTAACTAGTATAATACTCGTATCTCATACGTATAATAACCTAAATGTTTATACGCATTACATTTCCCTTTCGGAAATCTCTTTTATTAACCCTTAGGTTTTAAGTCCGCAAGCGAAAATTTTGTTTGCCATAACGGAAATATTATCGGATATTCCATTTCATCTTCATATTCTATCATTACACGTTTCTCGGAATTTTGAACCTAAGCTCCGAATGAAATCAAATGAATAGTGTTTTTACGGGAAAATCCTCGGAAAACATTCCTTTTTGTCTTGATAATTCAAAACAATTAATCCTAGCACATAGCCAGAATACTAACCACATCCGCACATTCTAGGTCATAGAACGACCTTCACACATCTTACTCACATAATTAATCAATTAAATTCATTTAATCCACATAATCAAATAAAAATTTAATTCATTAAAAATATGAAATTCTCGGGCGTTACAGTGCACTCGAGAAAATTGTGGGTTCTAAGCCTCATCGAAAATGTGAAATTTGTGGCTTTGAAACCAACCATGATAAGCGCAATCACTATTGAATGTTAGGGATTCCAGAGCCTAAAAAATAGCCGTCAGTTGTATTATTTATGCTATGTTTTTTATAATATGAAAATGAACATGTCATTGAGAAGTTAATTATTATGTTTATGTTATGCCGTAGTAGTAATATTATCATCTATAAAGAGAATATATATTAAAATTAATTATTATTTTGAGGGAAAAAATTGAGAATTCAAGGACATACATAATAATTATGCATACTTAAAATAATAATATTTATATTATTATTATTAATCTTAGTAATAATAAGATTAATATTAGTATTACTATAATTAATAGTCATAATAATATTAATAATAGTAATAGTAATATTAATATTAGTATTACTATTATTAATAGTCATAATAACATTAATAATAGTAATAGTAATATTAATAATAATATTAATATTAGTATTACTATGATTAATAGTCATAATAATAATAATAATAATAATAATAATAATATTATTATTATTATTATTATTATTAGTTACTCAATTGCTTACTCCCCCGCCCATTTCCTTTAGTCCTTACATCTATATATTTTATTATTTTTGTATTTTAATTTAAATATTTAGTTTTCTTTTAAAAATTTTAATATTAAGAATACACATAATAATGGGTTGACTATCAACTTTTTTTTTCTTCTAGAAAATAAAGTTTTACATAAAACATGAAAATAAATCAACCTTTTTTAAATAATGTTGCGATTTTCTTATTAATTTTTTAATACATATTTTATGAGACTTATTTTATAAGAAATTACTCATTTTAAAAAATAAAATTATTATAATTTTTTATAAAAGAATAAATATTTTTATAACTTTTTAAAATAAACTTTATAGTATGTTCTTTAAAAAGTAATTCACATAACCCTTAAATATACTTAACAATAAAATATAAACAACGGTAAACATGAAAATATCATCCGTACATTTATGTAAACATAAAAACATAATCAATAAAAGAATAATATGAGCTAAAACTTGAGTCTAAATATTATCTGCTGGAAGTAGTCTGGGTTGAAGTCTAAAGAGTTCCCACACAATTCGGTATCGAAATACCGTTAAATCTTTTATAGACCATTTTTCTTTGCAAATATTTACACTGCCCCTGACAATGTAGTCAACGTATTTGCAGACGAAAATACCACAATCTGTGTAGTTAGGCTGCTGATGAGTGCATATTATTCATTTATTTTGATTCTTTTATGTTTAGTTATATTGCATGTTTCATGTGTATATGAGCTCATTAAGGTGTTTAATGATTTAGGAAGAATTGGAGCTGAAATGAGGAAAAAAATAAAAATTGCATGGTTTTTAGCATCAAGTTGGATGCATCATCTTGGCCTGGGACTTGTATTTTATTGTAGAGCTCTTCCTTAGATTTCTGGAACATCTTGAATCTTCCCAATCGGAGTTCATATGAAAAAGTTATTATCTTCTTACCAGACGGAAGTTGAACCTCAAAGTTTGGAAGTTGCAATTTGCATAGCAGTCTCTTGGAGCTTGATTTCGAGCTTGATCCAGCCAGAATCTGTCAATTCTCATGGAATAAAAGTTGTATATCTCGTCGATATCTTCGTTATGATAGGTAACAGGCCCCGTAGCTCTTCCCATATCAAAAGTTATGCTTGTTTTACCAAAGGACGTCGCAGTAGAAAATGAAAATTCGCCCTAGCAAATTTGAGCGGGAAAAATTGGGAAATCTTGGATTTTTGGAATGTTTCTAAAACAGATTTTGACAGATTTCTACATGGAATTGGATTTGATATTTCTATTAGAATTATGATATCTTTAGACTAAGATTTATTTCCAAATTGGATTCTATTTCTTTATAGAAACTAGTTATGATTTGTAATTTCTTTTAGGATTTGGATTTCTAATTCCCACAGGATTTAGGACTTTGTCTAGAACTATAAATAGAGAATGATAGTCAGGATTTTATTCATTCAATCATCTACTACATTCTCTCATCTACAACATTAGAGGATTGAAGACACGAGCTAAGTTCTTTTTATTCAGTTCTAAGGGATGTTGAACCTTATTTATAATTAATGGTTAATTAAGTATTCATTATTTATTAATTCTCACATGAAATTCATTCTTGATAATCTAATTTCTGAATGCTATTTGGCTTAACTGATTTGATTTCTGCAGGATTGAGTTGGTTAACAAATATCATATGCTAGATCAAGGAATAACATTACGTGTAATTGATATTGTTTCTAATCACAAGTAGTAATTAGTAATACCTGATTGTGGACAAGCTTTTGAGTATTGCTATGATTATCAGAAGACAAGTTAAACAATCCGAGCTTATGTGTTTGTTGCATGGAATAGTCTAATTCCCTAATTCTTAATGATGATGTTATATTAAATCTAGAGAGCTTGTTCTAGGTTATATAATTGTTAGAATCTTGTGAAGAGCTTGTTTCATTGAAAGTGACAATCTAAGGGAGTTTTAATAGCAGAGCTTGTTGTTACCTAGGGCTATTAGTTTCATTGAAAGGTAAATAATATTACACTTTATTAATCTATTATTGTAAAAAGGTGATACTGAACTGAAGAACTGAAGCTTTTTATTCATTGTTTATTCTTATTAGTTTATTTTTGTTAATTTAGTTAATTAATTCAAAATCTCCTTTTCATTAGAAATCATAGGATAAATATAAAATAAATCACTCTCTGTGGGATCGATCCTTACTTACTACTGTGCTAATTGTTTGAATTTATAAAGTGAAAGTGAGGTCAATTTTGAGAACGAAATTTTATAAGGAGGGAGGTTGTAAGAACCCAAACTTTTTATAAATAAAATTAAATTTCCTATGTAATGGACATAAAATTCATATTTTTCTGATAAAAATGCTATTTATTATGAATTATTGAAGTTTCTAAATATTGTTTAAATTTAAAACATTTTTGGAAATTTTCTAGAATGGGTGGGCCCCACTCTTGTCCTTGTTGGTGTGCTGAGATTTTTTTTCAATGGTGGTGTGCGTGAATAGCAGCAGGTAAAGCCATCGGGTAGCAGTTTAAGTCTACTTTAGCGTTCTTGTATTTTCTTATAGGGTGCTTAGGTTAGAATTGAAAATCACACCAGAAACTGAAGTTTTCTCTCTCTATAATATCGAGTATTTAGATATCTTGAGTGTTGCCATTCAGTGCAAGTTTCCTTTAACGTTATATCCGATATTCAGTTAGAAGTACCATTCTTTTGAGGTAAGGGGTGTTATTTTCTTCGTAAATGATGTTATTTCTTTCAATATCATTATACCAAAATATTGGTATGAATTCTATTGTGAAATTCTACCTTTTTATGTCGAGGTTACTATTCACGTATATGGCAATATTCACGAATACGGTACTATTCACGAAGTATGATTTTTCTTGTGGAATTTTTACCTTTTTGTGTCGGTGTTACTATTCACGTATACGGCACTATTCACGTATACGATACTATTCACGAATAAGACACTATTCACATAAAAATGAAATTTTCTCTTTTTTGTCCAAGATGTCTATTATGATTACTATCTTTGATTGTATTCATAGTTTGATCTTCATTCTTGAATTTTACTCCACTATGGTTTATTATGGAGTTATTTTGAACTTGGATTATCTAAAGTACGAATCCCTAATATTTTTCCTTTTATCTCAATGGATTCGTTTCTTTAAAATATTTTTCATCATCCTTAGTCTTAAATGGTGATACTTGACGAATATCTTTGGCCTGTAGTGCAAAAATGAATGATTACATGATGAATATCTTTGGCATGTAGTGCAAAGATGAACGGGTGTTGAGATGAACATGACCAACTGGTGATACAAATGAATATATTTGGCCCGTAGTGCAAAGATGAATATTTGGTTCAAGATGTATATTGATTGATTTTACATGGATAAAATATTGATGATGGACTTGTAAATCATAGAAGATAATAGACTTCATTCTCTACTTAACTCTTCTAATGAATTGTTATTTTCGCTGCGAATATTGATCTAAAACTTGTTGTCCATTTTATTTTATCTAATTTGTTAAAGGCTAACGATAAATTGCTTTACATTATCTTAGTCTTAATATTCTTTAATAGGCTATTTGAGCTCACCCTTTTCCTTTTAATTAATTCCATTTTTCTTCTCAGGAGGCGAGAATATAGCGGGAACTAGTCGGGATGTGGAGTGATGGGTCCAGACAGTTGTTTTAGCAGTCCTCACTATTTTGTAAAATAGTGTTTCAATAATTGTAATAAAGATTTATTTGAGTTCAGATATTGTCTAGAAGACAATATTTGTATTTAAACTCACAGCATATGTATTGTCGTATTTTGCACGACAATTGTAATAATGAAGTTATAGTTATTTTCTGTACCATGTATTTGGCGACTGAGAATGGGTTGTGTGGACCTATTTTGGGGGTGTCACAGTTGGAATCAGAGCTTAGGGATATGGTCTTTGGAGGAGATCGGGAAATAGAACTTGGAGGGGAGAGACGAGTAAATCCTTCGCTAGTGTGTCCTACCTAAGCTTATTTGTGTTTAATTGGTCGGTCAGAATATAAGGATTATATGTGGTATGTCAATTTCTTTGATTAACCCTTGCTTTATGGCAATATTTGAGAATGACAGCTGAAAATGTTAACAATGGAGTGAATGAGACTGTGGAGACACCTTTAATCACTAACCAAGAGAACGTGCAATAGGACGACAATGTTCCTTCTATAGACAACACCATCGATGAAACGATGAATGATGTTATGTTTAGAAGTTTTTTGTAGTTCATGCAAAATCAGACGAGGGAGACTCGTGTACAAAATACAGGTGGAAACAATGGTAACGCGTGACTTGTCACAACCAAGCAGTTCAAAGAGTTGGGACCACCAACTTTTTGGGAAAGTCGGATCCGATCAAGGCATAAACATGGGTTAAGCAAATTACCAAAATATTTGATGTCTTGGGATGCACGGAGGAACATAAGGTTCCATTTGCAACCTTTATTTTCCGTGGTGAGGTAGATTACTAGTGGGAATCTGTGAAGCGTACCTAGCCTTCCACACTCAACATGTCTTGGGAAACATTTCAGAAACTGTTCAATGACTAGTACTTTCCTGAAAGTATTCTTCATATGAAGAAGATAGAGTTTATTAGACTAGAACAGAACAACATGACTGTGTCCCAATACGAGGCTAAGTTCGCAGAGTTATCTAGGTTTACACCTCATTTGGTAGAGAATGAGGAACATATGACGTAGATGTTTCTAAGAGGTCTGAAACCCGAAATTCGACAATATCTTAT
The DNA here is from genome assembly GCA_020205615.1 of Panax quinquefolius. Classification (NCBI taxonomy): domain Eukaryota; kingdom Viridiplantae; phylum Streptophyta; class Magnoliopsida; order Apiales; family Araliaceae; genus Panax; species Panax quinquefolius. The sequence goes on along the minus strand of CM035160.1, from coordinate 97,158,803 downwards.
TTCTCACAAATTTTCTCTATATTTAGATGTTGTGAACATGGCTCAATTATTAGAGCGAGATAATGAGTATGTTCAACCGAGGGACCACAACCAGGGTCATACCGGTGGCAGTAGTCATCAGAGCAATGACAACCACCGGGGAGGAAAATATTCAGACATAAACGGTAACCACTCTGGTGGTAATCGTGGCCATGATAGTAGAAGAAGCGAGTCGGGGGATGATTTCAAAAAGAGAAGGTACAATAATGACAACGTGAAGACGTCAAGACTAGTATTAAATTTTCCTAGGGGAGGAGAACAATCACCGGTCGTATGTTATAAATGCGGGAAAAAGGGACACATTAGACCAAACTGCCCACAACAATCCAAGGTGTGTTAGAAATGTAGAATGGAAGGTTATATAGCTAGAGATTGTCTTGTAGTGAAACCAAGTCCAGCAGGAATGGTGACTTCAAAGGCTATCCCGGACAAGACAAAGTCGGTGGTTCTTGGAAGAGCGTTTGTCGTAACTGCCAAAAACGCGAGGAACCCGAACGAGGTGATCACGGGTAAGCTATTCATAAACTCTTGCAAAGTTTATACCTTACTAGATACCGGTTCTACCCATTCTTTTATCTCTCCTTCTTGTGCTCAACGTTTGAATTTGACTCTAGAGAAATTAGACTTTTACTTATCTGTTGAGACTCCATTAGGAGAAACTTTCATTACATCCATTATTTATAAATCTTGCTTGATTCAAGTTGGTACCATCACATTACCTGCCAATCTTATTTCTTTGAAAATACTTGCATTTAATGTGATTTTAGGGATTGATTGGTTAACCACTCATCATGCCAAAATTGATTATTTTCGTAAAGTTGTTAGTTTTCATATTCCTAACCAACCTGTTATGCGAATTCAAGCAACCAAACCACTAAAGTCAATCATTGTCATATCAATCCATAAAGCCATTCGTTTATTGAAAAACGGATGTCAAGCTTTCTTAGCCCATGTCATGGACTTGAACAAAAATACGTTAGATTTGAATAATATTTCTGTTGTTAGTGAATTTCCTGACGTATTTCTTGAAGAACTTCCCAGTCTACCCCCAGAACGTGAAGTTGAATTCTTTATTGACCTTGAACCTAGTCTAAAACCCTATATCGAATGGCTTTTATTGAACTTCATGAGTTAAAGGTCCAACTACAGGAGTTGTTAGACATAGGTTTCATTCGTCCTAGTACATCTCCTTGGGGTGCTCTTATTTTATTCGTAAAGAAGAAATATGGGAGTATGCGACTTAGTATTGACTATCAAGAATTAAACCATGTCACCATCAAGAATAGGTATCCACTACCTCGCATTGATGACCTGTTTGACCAGTTGCAAGGAGCGCAATTCTTTTCAAAGATCGATCTTCATTCTGGATATCATCACCAAGATTAAAAGCGAGAATATCTCAAGACCGCTGAAAAAAACTTCAGACGGGCATTATGAATTTTTAGTCATGTCTTTTGGATTGACTAATGCTCCTGCTGCTTTCATGGATATGATGAACCATGTGTTCAAGGAATATTTGGATCAGTTCGTTGGTGTCTTTATTGATGACATCTTCATCTATTCCAAAAGCCGTGAACATCATGAGCACCATTTGAAGCAATACAAAGTTGGGAGCAACCGAAGTTGATGACCGAAGTACGTATCTTTCTGGGCTTAGCTAGTTATTATCGGAGATTCGTGGAAGAATTTTCTCGAATCGCTACTCCGTTAACTCAGCTGACTTGGAAAGATACAAAATTCGTATGGAGCGAAGAATGCGAGAAAAGTTTCCAAGAACTCAAGAGGAGACTCATTTTGGCACTTGTTCTGACAATACCATCTGATTCAGATGAATTTGTTATCTACAACGATGCTTCAGGCAAAGGGTTAGGATGTGTTCTCATGCAACATGGGAAAGTCATAGCCTATGCCTCGCGACAACTCAAAGAATATGAGAGGAATTTACCTACTCATGATCTAGAGTTGGCAGCAGTCGTTTTCGCGTTGAAAATATGGAGACACTACCTGTATGGGGAGAAAGTGGAGATTTATACGGTTCATAAATGCCTCAAATATTTCTTCACCCAAAAGGAACTCAACATGCGGCAACGACGTTAGCTCAAGCTGTTAAAAGATTACGATCATACCATCCAATACCATCCTGGAAAAGCAAACGTAGTAGCTGACGCATTGAGTAGAAGATCATATGCGGGTACGAGTACTATATTGTCAATGCAAAGGTCCATTTTGTATGACTTGCAAAGGATGGAGATAGAGTTAAAGGCTCCAAGTACCCATGTGACGATATCAAATATATGAGTAGAACCGACTTTAATCGATAAAGTTAAAGCTGCTCAAGCTACGGACCTGGAGCTGATACGTATGAAGAAGAAAGTGCAAGAAAGAGCTATTCCAGAAGCGAGAATCGATGAAGAAGGAATACTTAGATTCAACTCTAGACTTTGTGTTCCTAACGATTCTGACTTGAAGCATAGAATCATGATGGAGGCACACAACACACCGTTTGTAATCCATCCTGGGAGTACCAAAATATATCATGATCTTTGACATACATTTTAGTGGAGCAATATGAAGAGAGAGATCGCGGAGTTTATCTCGAGGTGTTTAACTTGTCAACGTGTAAAGTCGGAGCATCAAGTGCCCAAGGGTCCATTGCAACCACTTGAGATTTTGAAATGGAAGTGGGAACACATTACCATGGATTTTGTTACGGGTCTTCCCAAGGTTTCTCAAGGCATATATGCAATTTGGGTTATTATTGATAGATTAACCAAGTCTGCTCATTTCTTGCCAATACGGGAAACTTATTCCCTTGAACGTCTTGCTTGTATGTACGTGAATGAGATTGTGAGATTGCATGGTATGCCAGTATCCATAGTTTTGGATCGTGACCCAAGATTCACTTTACGATTTTGGGTTAGCCTGCAGAAAGCTATGAGAATGAATTTATGATTCAGTTCGGTATACCATTCTCAAACGGACAGGCAATCAGAAAGGACTATTCAAATTCTTGAAGATCTATTAAGACTCTGTGTCCTAGATTTTAAAGGGAGTTGGGATAAGTACCTACCATTGGTGGAATTCTCCTACAATAACAGTTATCAGACAAGTATAGGTGTGGCTCCATTCGAAGCATTGTATGGACGAGAGTGTTGCTCTCCAGTATGTTGGGATGAAGTGGGAGAAGCAACGTTGTTGGGACCAGAGTTGGTACGTATGACTATAGAGAAAATCCAAATGATCCGGCAACTTATACAAATGGCACATGATCGACAAAAGAGTTATGCGGATCTTCATCGAAAGGACGTGGAATTTAATATTGGGGATCATGTATTATTACGTGTTGCTCCATGGAAGGGAGTTACAAGATTCGGGAAGAGAGGAAAGCTCAATCCACGATTTATTTATCCATTTGAGATTCTTGACCGAGTAGGAAATGTGGCCTATAGACTTACATTACCTCCAAGCATGTCTCGTGTTCATAATGTTTTTCATATGTCTGTGCTTCGTAAATATGTGAAAGACCCAAACCACATTATTGAGTTAGAACTAGACGATATAACCGAAGATTTAACGTACGAGGAGGTACCTGTCAAGATCTTAGATAGGAAGGAGCATGTCCTATGCACAAAGGTTATACCACAAGTCAAAGTTTTGTAGAGGAACTATGATATTGAGGAAATAACCTGGGAGTTGGAATCAAAAATGAAAATAAGGTATCCTTACCTTTTCGAAACACCAGGTACATACGTCAATTTCGAGGACAAAATTTTATAAGGAGGGGAGGTTGTAAGACCCCAACTTTTTATAAATTAAATTAAATTTCCTATTGAATGGACATAAAATTTGTATTTTTCTGATAAAAGGGCTATTTATTATGAATTATTGAAGTTTCTAATTATTGTTTAAATTTAAAACATTTTTTAAAATTTTCTAGAATGGGTGGGCCCCACTCTTCTCCTTGTTGGTGTGCTGAGATTTTTTTTCCAATGGTGGTGTGCGTGAATAACAACAGGTAAAGCCATCAGGTAGCAGGTTAAGTCTGCTTTGGCGTTCTAGCATTTTCCTATAAATAGGGTGCTTAGGTTAGAATTGAAAATCACACCAGAAACTGAAGTTTTCTCTCTCTATAATATCGAGCGAATTTTTATGAGTATTTAGATATCTTGAGTGTTGCTATTCAGTGCAAGTTTCCTTCAGTGTTATACCCTATATTCAGTCAGAAGTACTATTCTTTTGAGGTAAGGGATGTTATTTTCTTCGTAAATGATGTTATTTCTTTCAGTATCATTATACCAAAATATTGATATGAATTCTATTGTGAAATTCTAGCTTTTTATGTCAAGGTTACTATTCACGTATACGACACTATTCACGTAAACGACACTATTCATGAATCCGGTACTATTCACGAGTACTATTTACGAAGTATGATTTTTCTTGTGGAATTTTTACCTTTTTGTGTCGGTGTTACTATTCATGTATACGATACTATTCACGTATACGACACTATTCACAAATATGACACTATTCACAGAAAAATGAAATTTTCTCTTTTTTGTCCAAGATGTCTATTATGGTTACAATCTTTGATTGTATCCATGTTTTGATCTTCATTCTTGAATTTTACTCCACTATGATTTATTATGGAGTATTTTTGAACTTGGATTATCTAAAGTACGAATCCCTAATCTTTGTCCTTTTATCTCAATAGATTCGTTTCTTTAAAATATTTTTCATCATCCTCAGTCTTAAATGGTGATACTTGATGAATATCTTTGGCCTGTAAAGCAAAGATGAATAATTACATGATGAATATCTTTGGCCTGTAGTGCAAAGATGAACAGGTATTGAGATGAACATGACCAACTGGTGATATAAATGAATATCTTTGACCCGTAGTGCAAAGATGAATATTTGGTTAAAGATATATATTGATTGATGTTATAGGGATAAAATATTGATGATGGACTTGTAAATCATAGAAGATAGTAGACTTCCTAATCTACTTAACTCTTCTAATGAATTGTTATTTCTGTTGCGAATATTGATCTAAAACTTGTTGTCCATTATATTTTATCTGATTTGTTGAAGGCTAAAGATAATTTGTTTTACATTATCTTAGTCTTAATATTCTTTACTGGGCTAGTTGAGCTCACACTTTTTCTTTTTATTCCATTTTTCTTCTCAGGATGCAAGAATATAGCGGGAACTAGTCGGTGTGTGGAGTGATGGGTCCAGGCAGTTGTTATAGCAGTCCTCACTATTTTGTAAAATAGTGTTTCAATAATTATAATGATAACTTATTTGAGGTTGGATATTGTCTAGAAGACAATATTTGTATTTAAACTCACATCATATGTGTTGTCGTATTTTGCACGACATTTGTAATAATGAAGTTGTAGTTATTTTTTGTTACATGTATTAAGCGACTTAGAATGGGTTGTGTGGACCTATTTTGGGGACGTCACATCAAAGCCATGCAATCCTCGACGACAAATCTTGTAACAACCGAGAAAATTGAATTATAATGTAAAATAATTTTATTTGAATATATAATGAATAAAATTATATTATATGTTATTTATAACGAGTAAGCGTGGTGTAAGTTATTTTATAACCTAAAAGAGAGGTATGATAGTAGTATTCTGGCTAAGTGCTAGAAATAAGGTGTTTGAATTTCCAAGACGAAAATAAAAGTTTTTCGAGAAATTTTCTAGAAAACACTATTCATCCATTTATGCTCGGGAATTATTTTTGATATTTCGGGAAATACGTAATGATAGAATGATAAGGAAGGATGGATTATCTAATAATAATTTAGTTATGACAAATGCAGTTTTCGCCTGCGTACTAAGTTCGAGAATGTTAGGGAAAGTGAAGATTTGAATAATTGATGGTTGTATAATAAGAAAGTTATTATACGAGGGAATGAATACGAGTATAATATAAGGTATTGCACAAGTATATATGAAAGATAACATAACATATATGATGAATGTTATACGAACTAGTATACGAGGATTATACGTTAAAAGCTTAAACCATTATTAATGGACTAGTAGGATTTGAATATGAATTTGGCAAGCCCAAGTGAAAGATGAGTGAGGCCCAATGACAAAATTAATCAAGGCCCGAAGGTAATGTAATTCAAGCTCAATGTTAGGCCCAAATTGAATTATACCTAAGCCCGAACCAAGAACCGAACCCGTGGATCGAACCGATGGGTCATAGGATGGGAAAAACCCATGGGGAAACCCATGTGGGCCCCCATAGTGAGTCATGGCCGGCCACTTGGTGGCCAATCAATGGAAGAAACTTAGTTTGAAAGTTTGGAATAGTAGGAGGTGGAATAGTAAGGAGGTTGGGTGACTGTTTGACCTGTTTGCCCTCACTTTGCCAAGTCTATAAAAGAAAGCTTAGGTTTCTTTTGTTGGTTGTTTGAATTCACCAATACCTAAAGCCTTATATTGAGAGAGAGAAGTGAGAGCTATTTCAACTAATCCAAAAAGAAGAAGAAAGCTAGAACCTCAAAAAGGTAAGGAAACTTTAACCTTAATCTTCATCTCTTCAATTGTAACCTTGATAGAGAAGTGGTTATTGGTGGAGCATGTATCTTAAGAAGTAACAAGGATGGCTATTAGTGGACTTTAAACATTAATAATCATGTTACAAGTGGAATCATAATCAAAGAAGTAAGAACTAATGAAAAAAACATGAATATTTGATAAGTTGGTTTTATACCTACTTATCCGATATCTGTTACTTGAATTATTTGCTTAATCTCATGTTTCTTAGTTACTTTTCATGCATTTTGTGTTCATTTTGTAGATTATATGCTTGGGAGTTGAAATCGCAAAGAATTGGTATGAAATTACAAAGAAAAACAATTCGGACATCGTTTGGGTTTTTATGTTCATTTCATGTTCTTGGCTTGGAACTTGGATTACATTGTTGAGCTTCTTCTTAGCTTTCCGGAACAACTTGAATCATTCCAATCGAAGTAAGGATGCAAGAGTTATGACATCTGTACCAACGGACGTCGAACGTCACTGTTTTGGGTGGTCATTTACATAGAAGCGACTTCAGAGCCACTTTCAACATTGTTCCAGTCCTTATTTCGAAAACCCCAAAGCATGAAAGTTGTAGATCTACGTCTCCTCTTTCCGAAACATCTTGAATCATCAAAATCAAATTTCAGACGAAGAAGTTATGGCCATTTTCCCAAAGGACGTCAGAGCAGAAAATATTTTTTCACAAAACCGCTACCAGGGTGGGCGTACAAGCTCCAAAGCAGGCCCCTATCCCGCCGGGGCGGGCCCTTTTCAAGCCTAGACCCCCGCTGGGGCGGGGGTAGCCCAGAAAATGCGAATGTTGGTCAAAGTTGAGTCCGAGAAGGATTGTTTTGATCCGATTGACTCAAGGACTTCTAAGAGGACTTCCAAAAGGACTTAAAGACATGTAAAGAGACTTATAAAAGGAGGAGAATCACAAGGATTAGAGATTAGACTAGATAGAGGATTCAATTAGATTAGAATAGAGTAAATTAGATCAAAATTATAGTTCTAATGAGTTTTGGAAAATGAATCAACTTGGAGACCATTGAAGATTCAAAGTAGGAGCAAGGAGGGAGCTTCAAATCTACAGACAATAGATTCTATCTTCTTATCTTCATCTATCTTTTTCTTTTAGTGATTATTCAATTGTGGATTCTTAGTTTTAATTCAATAATCATGAACAAATTCTTTGTTTGAGATTACAATGGATCTTATTGTGTAGTTTATTTTAATATGCTTCGCTATTAATTATTATGTTCTATCGTGAGGATTGCCTATTGTGATTTGGACTTAATTGCTTAATTGCCTAGCTAACAGTTACAATGATAATCTATATGAACTCAAGAGATGAAGTATTGATTTAGATCTTATCATGATAGCATATATTTGTGATTTTCTGCATATATGGAATTCATGATTCGTGTTTAGGATAGAGATATGCCTTTATGCCATATGTAATCTTATAGAGAACTTTTGCTTTAAATCCTTTTTAATTGTAATTCACATAGAGATATAGTGGATTAGTTAATTAGGGTGTCTTGCTTAATTCTATCATCTGTGGATTTAAGTGAGTATAGGTATTATGCATCGAGAGGTGATTTTATCTGCTTTAGTGTTCTTGATTAACAATTCATGATAGAGAATAATTGATGAGAAGTGTGTTAACTTAAAATGAAGCAATAAGTGAAGTTGTGATCTTAAATCTCTGTAATCTTAATTTAATAGTGGTAATTAGAATTAGAGTAATTAAATAATTTAATTTATATAATTTGAAATTCATTTGTTTAAATAAGATTGAGTTGGTTACGAGTTAGTACTTGGTGATTTTTTATTAAACAATTCCTCGTGGGAACGATACTCTAATTTCACTTTATTACTTGTTGACCACGTATACTTGCGTGTTGTGCGTAATTAGATTTTACCCAAAAAGTTTTTGGCGCCGTTGCCAAGGAATTAGTTAATATATTTTTGCCAATATTAGCCTCAATCAAATTAGTCTTAATTTAAACATTTTTTTAAAATTTAATTCTCTTCCTATTTTCTTTTTTTCGTGTACCCGTAACATGGAATTTAATTATCAATGGTCAGTATACGATATAATGACTCGAGCAAAGGGAGCGGGGATTGATGGTCTCAATGCATTTTTTTACATTATCGGCATGAGTTGAGGCACTTTCGAGGAGGTTGGACGTTGTTGCATTCAACGTAATCGAAGGATAGCGATTAATTACAATTATTGAAATTTGGTAATCATCCGAAGTCATCAATGCACAGATTAGTTTTGGTAGGGACAACACGGTGGTGAATACCTCAACGATTATACATATGCTAATTATCATCAAGTTTGGGGGTATCACCCAGATCCGTCATGGAGCTATACTTATGAAGACCAATACTATGCTCCTAATCCAACATACACACCAGATTTTTCATGTCCACCTCCATTGCCACAAGAAGAAAAGCCAAATCCGTGGGATATAATATTGAAGGGCATAGAAAACCTAGAGGAGATGAGGATTAGCCAAGAGCTTTCAACCCAAAATTTTAATAATCAGATGGAACAACTCGTCACTACCTCAACCAATGGTCCTCAATACATGGCTTCAGAGACTGAGACAAATAATTCAAGGTTGGAGGAATTGTTGTCCAAGTTCGTAGCATCAAATGAGGAGAGGAGGATTAATCAAGAGCGGTTAATTCAGAATCAAGAGCGGTTAATTCAGAATCACGAGATATCAATTCAAAATTTGCAGAATCAGATGGATCAAATGCTCAAAGCCTTGAACAACTGTCCTCAAAACAATTGGTGTTATGACGAGGATTTCGAGATTGATGAAGTGCCCGAACCAAATCTACAACTAGATAAGACACGAGATGTTGAAAAAGAGGAGACAAGTGGGGATGAACTAACTATGAGTACTAACGAGGATGAGCCGATGTTATTAGTGCCCCAAGTTCCTTCTTCGCCAGAGATCAAGGGTCCAGTTCGATTTGCAAAACCGTGGCCGCTTGGTAGTCCTGTCGTCGGCAAGGCTCTTTATGACATGAGAGCTAGTACAAATGTAAAGCCATGGTGGGATAAGAAGGAGAAGATAGAAGAAGAACCCGTTGTTCTTGCCAAGCCTTAAAGCCCCAATCGAATCATAGGCTCAACGGACGGAAAAGCACCTAGTTATTCAACATTCTCAATTGGGCACATATTTAAACAAAGCATGCTAGGTAACTTTAATTCGATAGGCATCACAAATGGGAACCTCCCAAAAGCTACATTATTTCTGATGGATGGAGGGTTCCTCAACTATCGAAGAGGAATAGGATAGCATTGACCAGATAAAGTGAGGCTGAAAGACTATAATTCAAGCGCTAACTGGGAGGCAACACATGAATTTTTATATTTATTTTCTTTACTTGTTTATTTAGTAGATAGGAATTAATTTGCTTATGAAGTTCTCTTACCAATCCAAGTGCTATTCTAATCCATGTTGTCTCTCTTCAGTGTAGGTATTGGAGGTTCAATGGACAGGCAAAAGATTATGAAAAGGTTATTCAAGTTAAATTCAAGTGTGGTGCCCAATTTTTTCCATGCGCCTAATCTATTCTCCAAACTTAGCGGACAAGGAGGAGGATTGCTATATTTTCAGGGAAGTCCTCTGCTTTACTTTTGTCTATTTTAGCCATTGAGGACAATGTCTAGTTTAAGTTTGGGGGAATTTTAGTGACGTATTGTATATAGTTAGTTATTTACATTGTAGTTCATATAGTTACATTTAGTTTTTGCATTCATTTTCTTAAAAAAAAATCAAAAGTCAAAAATAATAGTTAGTTACTATGTTCATCTTGCATGAGTCCAGCTGTTTGATAGTTTAAGTTTATTTTGGCCAATGATGAGATTGAAATTGGGTAGACAAGTATAGTACTGACCATTAGAGCTTTGATGTGATTTCTTGTTATGAATTGAGTCTTTTTCTGTTTGAAACTGGTATAATAAGGATAACATAGTAAAAACATCGTGTTGAATGATTGAGTTTAAATTGATACATAAAGGACCTCTAAAGGATAATGCTAGTTTAAATAAGAGAATGACAAAAATAGGCAGTGAAGGCGAAGAATTAGGCAAGAACCTAAGTTTGGGGGAAAAAGTGGGGTATATAAGCTTCTAAAAAAAAGAAAAAAAAAGATATCGAGTTGAATAAATTGAGTCCTGTGGTGGGTCTAGAAGAAGCGTGAAATGCACTCCTCATAAACACAGGCGTGAGATGGAGCGTAAAATGCACTCACTATCCAAAAAGAAAAAAAAAGAAAAAAAAAGAGAATAAATAAAATGGAAAATAAGAGCAAAAAGCCCCCGTGGATGAAAAATAAAGCATAAGTATCCCATGTTGACCCTCGATATTGGTAATTGTTTGATTTTAGTTGGATCTAGCGTGTTTTTGGATTTCCTGAGTTCACACCGTATGATGCCTTCGAAGAGACTTGTTATGTGTTAAATTTGATTTTATATCAGTTAACATTGTTGTGGAGCACACATGCACTATATTAGTCATAACAGTCTAAGATTTGATGATTGATTGGGAAGTTATTGATGAGTTTTGATATGATGTATTATCGTGTTTACTTGATTTTTCTAAGGCTGGTTGAATAGACTTGTTTCTATCATTACTGCTGGATTCGTACGCATGTAGATTAGTTGCATTGCATAGCATTGTTGTTTTGTGTTTTTGCTTGAGGACAAGCAAATGTTTAAGTTTGGGGGTATTTGATAAGTAGGTTTTATACCTACTTATCCGGTATCTGTTACTTGAACTATTTGCTTAATCTCATGTTTCTTAGTTACTTTTCATGCATTTTGTGTTCATTTTGTAGATTATATTCTTGGGAGTTGAAATCGCAAAGAATTGGTATGAAATCGCAAAAAAAAGAAATCTGGACATCGTTTGGGTTTTTATTTTCATTTCATGTTCTTGGCTTGGAACTTGGATTACATTGTCGAGCTTCTTCTTAGCTTTCCGGAACAACTTGAATCATTCCAATCGGAGTTCGGATGCAAGAGTTGTGACATTTGTACCAACAGACGTCGAACGTCACTATTTTGGGTGGTCATTTACATAGCAGCCACTTCAGAGCCACTTTCAACATTGCTCCAGTCCTTATTTCGAAAACCTCAAAGCATGAAAGTTGTTGATCTACGTCTCCCCTTTCCGGAACATCTTGAATCATCAAAAATCAGAGTTCAGACGAAGAAGTTATGGCCATTTTCCCAAATGACGTCAGAGTAGAAAATATTTCTTCACAAAACCGCCGTCGGGGTGGGCGTACCAGCTCCAAAGCAGGCCCCTAGCCTTTTGGGGCGGGCCCTTTTCAAGCCTAGACCACCTCCGGGGCGGGGGTAGCCTAGAAAATGCAAATTTTGGTCAAAGTTGAGTCCGGGAAGGATTATTTTGATCCGATTGACTCAAGGACTTCTAAGAGGACTTCCAAAAGGACTTAAAGACATGTAAAGAGACTTATAAAAGGAGGAGAATCACAAAGATTAGAGATTATACTAGATAGATGATTCAATTAGATTAGAATAGAGTAAATTAGATCAAAATCATAGTTCTAATGAGTTTTGGAGAATGAAGCAACTTGGAGACCATTGAAGATTCAAAGTAGGAGCAAGGAGGGAGCTTCAAATCTACAGACAATAGATTCTATATTCTTATCTTCATCTATCTTTGTCTTTTAGTGATTATTCAATTGTGGATTCTTAGTTTTAATTCAATAATCATGAACTAATTCTTTGTTTGAGATTACAATAGATCTTATTGTGTAGTTTATTTTAATATGCTTCGCTATTAATTATTATGTTCTATCGTGAGGATTGCCTATTGTGATTTGGACTTAATTGCTTAATTGCCTAGCTAACAGTTACAATGATAATATATATGAACTCGAGAGATGAAGTATTGATTTAGATCTTATCATGATAGCATATGTTTGTGATTTTCTGCATATATGGAATTCATGATTTGTGTTTAGGATAGAGATATGCCTTTACGCCATATGTAATCTTATAGAGAACTTTTGCTTTAAATCCCTTTTAATTGTAATTCACATAGAGATATAGTGGATTAGTTAATTAGGGTGTCTTGCTTAATTCTATCATCTGTGGATTTAAGTGAGTATGGGTATTATGCATCGAGAGGTGGTTTTATCTGCTTTGGTGTTCTTGATTAACAATTCATGATAGAGAATAATTGATGAGAAGTGTGTTAACTTAAATGAAGCAAAAAGTGAAGTTGTGATCTTAAATCTCCGTAATCTTAATTTAATTAGTTGTAATTAGAATTAGTGTAATTAAATAATTTAATTTATATAATTTGAAATTCATTCATTTAAATAAGATTAAGTTGGTTACGAGTTAGTACTTGGTGTAGACACTCGAAATTTTACGTACTCTTTGTTACTAACGTCATAGAAGATGATTAAGTTTTAAGAGAGAACCACGAAGACAATCCAAATCCATCTGGGATACTATCGGAAGTGCAAAGATCAACCCCGGATCATGCACAGGAGTAACGGTTTAGACCTCGGATCTAACCCCGTGACCTGCAGATACAATACCGGAACACACACCGGAGAAGACCGATTAATCTCGGAGATAACCTCGAGGTATCCAGTCTTAGTCCCAACCATGGGAATAGCCACCAACCTTGGTGATAACCATGAGGAATGCAGTTTCGAGGAGATAACCCCGAAATGCTTGTTTCAAATGCCATCGCCTTCAATCTAAGACTCACAAACGAGATACCTTTGCACCAACCCGGCAATAACATCGGAAAGACAGGCACACCTCAAAGATGACAATGAGGACCTTCAACAATTGCAGCAATCCAATCTCAGCGAAGTCTGAGCAACGTCTGCTTATCGGCCTAATCCAGCAGTAACACCGGTGAGGGGCAACATCGCCATCTCGTCCAACACGATGCCACGTCTCGTCTCTACGCAACAATGTCCCACAAGGCTAACCACTCCCGAGTGACTATTGTGCGGGGTAACGGATGAAAGTTGAAGCTTGAAGACCGGAGGGCATCGTCCCATCTTCAAAGACTTTGTACAAACTCTAATCCCATGCCATCGTACAACTCTCGACAATGGCGGTCCGAAATAGGTTTTGAATACCTCAAAACGGATGCCCGGATTGCACTTCTCAAAATTCGAGTGGACATTACAGTGTCTGAGTGCACGTACTTTGAGACGACCCGACCCAATAAAGCCGGGCCGACCTGACCCGCCTCTGGTACACCTGCGGCACCTTTTGCCGATAAATAAGAGGTTTGGGGTGCTGATTTTTAAGAAAAAAAAGACGGGGAAACCCTGCACAATTTGCTCTGCACTTGCCATACAGTGTATTTTCTCACTTTCAAACACCTGTGAGCTTATATATAGCCTCTTTTGTACCGACAAAAGCCCAGTGTTTAGCCACTCTAAAGATATAGAAGCCCTTTTATCAGTCAGATGTAAGCCTTCTCACACACTTTAGAGTCTTTCTCTTCATCTTTGCACACACCCTTCTACACGTTGAGAGTCGTGTTGCTTGCTTTTGCCCGGACTTCGGTCCGTGATTTCATTCCAGTCTGTATATATATTATATATATATATATATATTTATATATATATTGACTAACATTATCGAGTTATGCCTCGATTGAGCCTAGACTTCGGTCTGGAGCGTTTATTGCTTTAATATATATATACTTATATATATTAACTGTCTGTCGGACTTTATTCGATAAGCTAGACTTGATGCAGTGCGTTTATTAGCCTTTTTATATATATATACTTATATATATCAAGCGTGTGTGTCGACTTTGTTCGATGAGCCTAGACTTGATGCAGTGCGTTTATTATTCGCTATATATATATATATATACTTATATATATCAATTTGTGTATCGGACTTTGTTCGATGAGCCTGAACTTGATGCAGTGCGTTGACTCGCTTTTATATATATATATATATATATATATATATATATATATATATATATATGAGCTCTGGTAGAACTATGTTCGATGAGCACAGATTTTACATACAGTGCGTTTATTGCTTTTATATATATATATATATATATATATATATACATATATATATATATATATATATATATATATTTATTTATTTTGTCTCGCTCGAGTTCCTTCGTGGCGATTGATCGCTTACAACTTTCTTTATTTTTAAATCGCCTGAGAGTTTCCGTGGCGGTTGGATATATATTCTGACTTTTATGACTTTATTTACATTTCGATCCCCATGGAGGTGCTTCGTGGTTGGTGATCATGTCGTCATATATATATATATATATATATATATATATATATTACCGCTTTTTTATATATATACGCTTATTGCTTTTATACAAATTGCAATATTTAGGCGCTTTAGGAATCATGTGATCATAGATTCATCCCATTGGATCTAGATTCGGTTCCCGTGATGGACATTTTCAGCTGTAAATAGCTTGTAAATTATTCTGCGATGTCTGTATTTCCTCAGATGGTTTCCATACTCACGAGGAAGTCGACATTATTTTTGGATATATTATTTTTCATACGGATGCCTCGCATCCGTAAAATAAAATCAATTCAACCGTTCACTTTATAAAAATGGAAGTGTAAAAGGTCTCAATTCCTATTGAGCATCAGGGTTTGAAAAAACCTCTTTTATAAAACATCATTGCCATATCTTGCTAAAAACTGAATTTTTACATAAATTTAAACCCTGTGTATATAGGTTAGAACGAGGCCTCGTACAACTTTCATATAACAGCACATTGACCCCCCCCCCACACACATACACTCAGATAATAGTTTCTTGAAAAGAGGCGGTCACCGTGGTAACACGGATGTCGGGGGGTGCCTAACACCTTCCCCCCGCATAACCAAGTCTCCGGACCCTAAACGAATCTCGGTTTGCACGACACAGATATCAATGTCACATCTTTGGGTCAATGTGCAAACCTTTTCTCGGTTGTGTTGGTACAACCATTTAAAAACCAATGGCGACTCTTATCGGTCCCATAAATCGACATTATACATGTTTGGACTTTTTCACTTGTTTTTTCAAACAAATCTCAGCTAAAATGAGAACACCAAAGAACAAGTAACGGAAAGGGACACCCAAAAATCCCGACGTCGATAGGTGGCGACTCTGCTGGGGACTCCAGTAAGAGGACTTAAGCCGCTACTATAATCTTTTCAAAACTGTTATATGCTTGTGTGTGGATGTTGCATTTACATTAGATGAATGTGTACGAATGCATGTCTTGTTTGAGCTTAGTGCTTCGCATCATATCTGCGTGTGATGTTAGTGCTTCGCACTATAAACTGCTTATGATATTAGTGCTTCGCACATGTCATCATTTCATACGGTGAGACGCGATGTATGTGAATGTATGTTGTGTGGTCCCTCCACCAGGAGGCTATCCCGTCGGTGTTTGATTACTGGACTCGTGAGAAGACTAATTCTTCGAGGCTCAGGAAAGGCACCACCCAAATTCGCTCCAGTTGAAAGACCGGATTAACTTCCCGTCTAGTAGATTGCAATGATTTGGGAACCTTCATGCCAAAAAGCCGCGAGAGTAACCTAAGATAGGTTAGCCTCTGATAAACCCAAACGAAGGAAAGTCTCTTCATGCTCTCATGTTAATTACTTGTAAACACAGTTACTTGTAATTTCATTCCATATATATCTCCATGTAATGAAATGTCTACACATACATATTTAACATGCTTGACACACTGCTTTTGCGCAGGATAAAATTCCTAAAATGGACACATCACATAGCATGTCATTATACACCTTCCTAAGGACTAAACTATGCCGGTCTTTTCGTAGAGGAATCAATCGGACCTACTACCCATTCAATCAAAAAGACATCATGACTACGGACTAAACTTAATCTAGGACTAAACTTTTTCGTAAAGAATTGATGGGTTAAGCAAAGCAGATTTGATTTGGTCGTCGTTCTATTAAAAGAATTACACCGGTCTACCACATGTGGTCGAAAATACCAGACACATCTTGAGCCCTCCACACAAGGAGGAATTCCGGTCATTACCATACCAGAGCCATAGTTGGATACGACCAACAAAACTCATGATGCAACCCATTCCACTGGAGATCCAGACAATGGTGACATCAAAAAGAAAGTTCTCCAAATGGAAGAGACCCTTCGCGCTATCAAAGGAATTGAAACACACGCGAGTGTTTCATATGTTGATCTATGTATTTTTCCTGGTGTTCACTATCCAGAAAAATTTAAAACTCCTGACTTTGAAAAATATGTCGGGTTAGGGGATCCTTATACACATTTAAAAGTCTTTATTGGAGAACTAGGATCCTATGCAGAGGATGAAAAACTTAGAATGAAATTGTTCCAAAAGAGTCTAACTGGAGAAGCCCGTTCGTGGTACACAAGATTAGACAACTCCAAAATCCACAGCTGGGAAGAGCTAGCACATGCCTTCCTCACTCAATACAGTTTTCAAACTCAAATGGCTCCTGATCGGTATCAGATTACCAAGATCAAGAAATAGTCTAACGAGTCTTTCAGAGAGTATGCCCAGAGGTGGAGACGCCTGGCTGCCCAAGTTAGTCTGCCATGTTAGAATCAGAAATGGTCATGACATTCATAGACATACAAGAAGCTCCCTTCTATGAGAGAGTTTTAGCAGGAATCGGCAAACCATTTTCTGAAATGGTTAAACATGGGGAGATGACTGAAATAGGATTGAAGTTAGGAAAGATTCAAGACCTAACCGCACTCAAAGCTATTGCTGATCACATCCAATCTAGAAGTTATGGGAACAACCCCCGGAGGGTCCATAAAAAGAAAGAGGAAGATGTTTCCCTGATACTACAGGGACAAAAAGGCAATCAAAGTATGCCCATTCAAAGGAGAAACTACACTCCCTTTCCAGCACAGTCTGCAAACCCTCCAATACCAAAAGGTGGAGAAGTCAAACGCCATCGAGTGTTTACACCCTTAGGGGATACCCTCGAGAACATTCTTAATCTTCTGAAAACACAGAAGAAAATTACGCATCTTCTTCCACCAGCCAGCCCTAATGGACGGGGTTTCAATGCTGCTAGGAAATGTGCTTATCATGCTGGGGCACCTGGACATGATACTCAGGATTGTTGGGCCTTGAAACACAAGATCCAAGATTTAATAGACAACGGGGAGATCGTAGTCACCAAACCCGATCAACCTCATGTACAAGACAACCCTCTTCCTCAACACAAAGAAAAAGAGGTCAACATGATTAATTGGAGCAGTGGACAAAGTTCCAACTTCAGCTGTGATTCCTCCCAGACCATCAAAGACGGTGATGACAGATGGGATTATGCCAAGTTCCAATTCACAATGGAACGAAAGATCAAAGCTCTCGGCAAACAAGTTGAGCAATTGGCCGAACTGGTGACTTATCAGCATCAAGTGACTCGGCAATTAATCAGCCAGGAGCATGCCAGTCTCCTACCAATCGTCATGAATATTCCCTCGTCACTTTCAAAAAATGAAATGCTGGAAGACAAAGTGACGAAGAGAGCAAATGCCAAAGCCCGTCGGGATTTCGCCAACAAACGGGAATTCACCTATTTGGCCCAACCCATGGAGGAAATCCTTCACATGTTAATCAATGAAGGGAGGATCAGTTATCTTCTACCTCCAATCAACCCTCGTTCAGGACGGTACAACTCTGATGGAGTTTGTCAGTACCACTCCCAGTCTCGCGGTCACAGCACAGAAGAATGTTGGGCACTCCGCCACCTTATTCAAAATCTAATCGACAGTGGTGTACTGCGCCTGGCAGATAACAACACTGTGTTACGTGCAAGTGAGAATGCAGGCCCTACTAAGTGGAAAAGTGTGGTAGCAGTTATATCTACTGAAGTTGAAGGGATTAATACTTTGCTCACAACACCGATAATTCAGCTCAAAGGAGGAAACAATCCTTTGAAAGTGGCCGCTCCTGAGCCAATCAACTTGCCATGCAGAGCACAACATCCTATTGTTAGCTTGCACAAGGTTTCGTGGAATTATGGAGAAGGTGAAGGATCCACCTCACATACCACTGCTGCAGTGTCGAAGGAAAATCCACTATATATTCCCCATCGGGTGATGAACCCCACCACCAAATCAAAGGGGAAAATACCCATGGAGAAGATTGAAAAATTCCTCCGCGCTGTGGGTCATAACGAAGCCTCGGTGGTTTTAAGCTTGAAGGAAGCTCCACCACAAATATCAATTTTAGACTTGGTCCTAACTTTCGAGAATCACCGGAAGGTCTTGTTAAAGGTTCTAGAAGAAGCCTATCTTCCGACATCAGTGGATACGGAAAAGTTTCAACACATGGTTGATCACATTTTCAACAACAATGTGATATCCTTCACTGATGATGACATACCATTCGAAGGGACCGGTCATTGCAAACCGTTGCACATTGCGGTCTTATCCTCCGAATATATGGTGGCTGGAGTATTAATAGATGGAGGTTCCTCTCTGAATATCTGCCCATATGCTACTTTGATGAAGATGAATATCAATCTCAACCGAATTCGGAGTAGCCATACTATCATCAAAGCTTTTGATGGAGCCCACCGTAACTCGGTTGGAGTAATTGAGCTGCCTATCGACATTGGCCCTCATACATTCTGCGTATCCTTCCATGTGCTCAAGATAGATTCGGGATACAACCTGCTCTTGGGACGACCATGGATCCACATGGCAGAGGCAGTCCCCTCCACCCTTCACCAATAATTGAAGTACATTATCAACGATAGCCTGGTCACAGTCAACGCTGATCTAGAGTGTCCTCCATACGGGGACGTGCCGTTCATCAATGCAAATACAGACGTAGAGCCAGTCAATTTTCATGCTTTAGAAATAAGCAACACCCAATACCACGCTATTGGAGCACCATTGCCCGAACCCCACATTTCCGCTGAGGTGATGTCAGCCACTCAAGAAATGATGTCGTTGGGACATAAGCCAGGACAAGGGTTGGGTAAAGACGGCCAGGGTATCCAGTACCCCATTCGATTAACCAAGCAAGTTGGAACAGCTGGACTAGGCTATTCTGCCAGCTCTAGTCACAGGAATCCTCATAAGCATCAACAGATTCCTTCAGCTTCAACCATGTGGCGTTTGGCTTTTCCTTCAAACTCTGAGTCCGCACAACCTCCAGTAAAGGTGCCAGCCAATGTCATGGCCATGTTATTTCCTAAGCCGAAACCGGTGGAGGAAAATAAAATCGTTATTCCAGATCCCGCAATCGAAGAAGAGGAGCGGAGAATCAAGGAAAATGTTGTCCGAATAATGTTGGGCATGCACATCATCATCCATAATGAACATACCAACAGATACACCCCAGACGATGATTGTCCTGACGTAATGGCCATCATTTGGGACAGAGAGGATGATGACAATCCCTCCATCACTACGGTCCACCCGGACTTTACCCTTACCAATTGGGATAACATTCCTTGCTTTGGTCGACGAGGGTAAAGCGGGCAAAAATTCTTTTCTGCCCTGTAGATACAATAACTGCTTACTTTTCTGTACAGTATTAGCAGTTTATTTTTCCAATATATGCTAACATTTTGTATGATCAACGCATTTCATATATACTAAGTGAAAGCATATTTTGTTTCAGGACTCTAAATTTAGATGTGCCTGTACTTGCGGATACGTTGCCTCTCCTACACAAGGATTGTACCTTTGATGTAGAGATGAATTCAGCCTTGATGGATCTCCATAATGACATTGAGGTGCCTCCAGAAATTCAAGAATGGGTCAAAGATAAACCCAAACCTAACCTTGATCAAACCACTTCTTTCAATCTCAGAACCTTAGAAAGCCCTAAGTTAATCCAGATTGGTTCAAATCTTACCCCAAACCAACGGAATGACATGGTTACGCTATTAACCCAATTCGAGGATGTGTTTGCATGGTCTCATGAAGACATGGTGGGTTTATCCACTGACATTGTCCTTCATCGCCTTCCCATTAAGGAGGGATTTAAGCTAGTCAAGAAGAAACTCAGGCGAATGAAACCTGAGTGGAGTTTAAAGGTGAAAGAAGAAATTGTGAAACAATTTTAGGCTGGCATCATTATGGTGTCTACATATCTCGAGTGGATATCCAACATTGTACCCGTGCCTAAACTTGGATGGAAGGTGCGAGTTTGCGTGGATTACCTGGACTTGAATAAAGCTTGCTTAAAAGACAGCTTTCCCGTGCCATTTATCCACATTCTCATTGACAATACTGTACAATACGACATGTACTCCTTTGCTGATTGCTTTGCGGGGTACCATCAGATCATGGTTGCCGAGGAAGATCGTGAGAAGACTGCTTTCATCACTCTTTGGGGAACTTTTTGCTATAGACGGTTGTCATTCGGCCTCATCAATGCCGGAGCTACCTATCAATGAGATATGATGGCTCTTTTTCACGACTTAATGCATAAAGAGATTGAGATCTACGTGGATGACATCATTGTCAACTCCCGGAAGGAGAATGACCATCTAGACCATCTCAGACAGTTGTTCAATAGGTTGCATAAGTATAACTTGAAGTTGAATCCAGCTAAGTGCGCCTTTGGCGTTAAATCAGGCAAGTTGCTAGGATTTCTAGTCAGCCACAAAGGGATTGAGCTGGATCCTGCCAAAATCCAAGCCATCACGGAAATGCCCATTCCTCAGACAGAGAAGGAAATACGGGGATTTTTGGGAAGGATCAACTTCATCAGCAGGTTTATCTCCCAACTCACAGCAACCTGTGAGCCAATCTTCAAGTTATTAAGGAAGAACTCCTCCATGAAATGGAATGATGAGTGCCAGAATGCCTTCCTTACAATCAAGAAATAGCTAGTCAAAGCTCCTATCTTGGTACCACCCAGGGATGATGTTCCCCTGTTCATGTATCTGTCCATAAGTGACAATGCCATGGGCTGTATGCTGGGACAGAAAGACGATAGAGGCCAAGAACGAGTTATCTATTACCTCAGCAAAAGGTTCAGCAGCAGTGAACACAAGTACACTCTGATCGAAAAGACGTGTTGTGTTTTAGCATGGGCTTCCATGAGGTTACAACATTACCTCCATGGTCACACAACCCATCTCATATCCCGCGTGGATCCTCTCAAGTACGTGTTCAACAAACCCATGTTGAATTGCCGACTGTCCAGATGGCAGTTGATCCTACAACAATTTGACATCGTATATGTGACTCAAAAGTCCATCAAAGGTCAAGGAATCGTGGATCAACTGGCCGCCACACCTTCAGGGGATTTCAAACCCTTAGAAATATATTTCCCTGAGGAAGGAGTAATGACAGTGCAGCAACACCATTAGTACGATACGCGCCAATCATGGAGGATGTATTTTGATGGAGCTGTTAATATGGAAGGCTCTGGAGCTGGAGCAGTTCTAATATCTGATACGGGGGAGCAGTATCCCGTTGCCATCAAATTATAGTTTGTCAGGACCAACAATACGGCTGAGTATGAAGGCTATCTCATGGGACTAAAACTTTCCCGTTCAATGGGCATCAGGCGGTTAACTGTCCTTGGAGATTCAAAGTTGGTAATTAGACAATCCATCGGAATCTATCAAACCAAGGAACTACATTTGCTACCCTACCATCAAGCGAGTCTTAAAGATGGATTTGGAGTTCAAAGAAATCTCCTTTCTACATGTTCCTCGTAATAGGAATGACTTTTTGGATGCATTAGCAACCCTGGCCTCCTTGATTCGCATATCAGATAAGGAACACTCGTCGAGCGTAGCGATCTCCCTGCACAAGGCCCCATCCTATGGGAATTACATTGGAGAAGTATCGGATGAGCTACCTCCCATCGAACACTCTTGGTATCATCATATCAAGGAATTTCTACGAGATGGATTTACACTTGCTGAGGCGAGCCTGACTGAGAAAAGGCGGATCCATCGACTTGCCATGAAGTTCTACCTGAGTGGAGATGCGCTCTACAAAAGAGATAGAGGACTAGGTCTCCTCAGATGTCTAGACAAAGATCAAGCCCAAATGCTTATGGATGAAATCCATGGCGGAGTCTGTGGTCCCCACATGAGTGGCCCCCTCCTTGTCAAGAAAGTCCTCAGGACGGGACGTTATTGGCTATCTCTCAAGGCTGATTGCCATGACCACGTCAAAAGATGCTATCAATGCCAGATTCATGGGAATGCTATAAACGCCCCTCCACGGGAGCTCCACAATATGAGTTCGCCTTGGCCCTTCTCAATGTGGGGAATGGACGTAATCGGGCCCATCGAGCCTAAAGCCAGTAATGGTCACCGATTTATCTTCACCATGATCGACTACTTCACCAAGTGGGTAGAAGTAGCCTCCTTCCCCAGGGTCACTAAAGAAGTCATCATTGCTTTCATCAGAAACAATGTTGTTTGTCGATATGGACAACCAGAGGTGATTGTGTCAGACAATGCCAAAAACCTCAACAACAAAATGGAGGAATTATGCAGTAGATTCCACATCAAACATCTTAACTCTGTCATCTATCATCTAAAGATGAACGGTACAGTTGAAGCGGCTAATAAAAACATCAAGAAGATTATGCAAAAGATGTCCGCCAACCACAAAGATGGCCTGACCTATTGCCTCACTTACTGTTAGCCCTACGTAACTTCAATGCATTACTTTAATTGGGGCAACCCCTCACGCTTTAACCTATGGGATGGAAGCGGTGCTCCCCATATAAGTTGAGATGGAATCTCTCGAGAGTTGATCAACGCCTTCAATTTGAATGAAAACCAATGGGTACAAGACAAGTATCACCAATTGTCTCTCGATAGACGAAAGGCGAACCGCGGCTATCTTCCATGGTCAGTTATATCAGAAAAGGATCGCCAGATCCTACAACAAAAAAGTCCGGCTACGACAATTTAAACAACATGACTTGGTTTTGAAGAAGATTCTTGACAACCAAGATCAGGCCAAAGGAAAATTCACCCTAAGCGGGAAGGCTCGTTTATTGTCAAAGAAGTATTGACAGGAGGCGCTCTCAGATTGCAAGAAATGGATGGCGATGAATTTCCACAAATCATCAACTCGGACACCGTGAAACGGTATTACGTCTAAAGTAACCAGTAAACACCCTGGTGCATCATCATCTGGTCACCAGTCATCCCGGTTCTTTAACCCTTTACTGCATACAACTTATCTACACTTTGCCCCTCAGGGAAACATACTCTTCAAGCCAGCAACCTAGCTTTCTCCTTTGCGATCGTACAACTTAGGTCATCCCACCGTGGATTGAACCTCTTACGTTCGAAGTTTGGCTACCCATACATGGGATCAAACTTCTCATACCTGCAGTTTATCCTCAACCTAGGATTAAACTTTCTCCTCCCCGCACTCTGACCTGCACATGGGATTACACTTTTCTTCTCGCCCTGAGGGGTGAACTACGTCGACCGATCTCTCTTCTTATAGAGTACGAGGCAACCATTTCATACTGGCACGGTGGTAATAAAACAAAAATAACAAAAACATTTCTACCCTCTTCTCCTCATAAAAACAACCAAAAACATTCCTACACCATGTCAGCCATATACAGCGTTGAACCTCTTACACCAGGTTTGAACTACGCAGACCTGATCTCCTCTTTAATAGAGACGCGTGGCTGACCATTCATGGTGCGGTCTCACTCCCTACCAAAACACAAACCATTGTCAGCGGGTATTGGGATTCTCTTTCAATCCATTACATTTCATTCCGCTTCAGACCAAATGGATGGAATTACCTGAACTCCTCCCAAATAGGAGATTCGGTGACCATCTAAGCTGCGGTCATACCTCGAAGAGCAATACCAATCCATAAGAGATGGAATTAACTAGGCTTCTCCTAAATAGAAGTACTGGCGACCATCTGTGGTGTGGTCAATCTCAGAGAGGAAAGTCACACTCCTCTCCATATTTCCATTCAGAAACATGTCCCAAGACACCAAAGATGGTAGGGATACATAGATCGATGATCCATTCTGAACTATCCGAGACAAATTTCAATGTCCATCCACCAAGGAAGAATTCAGAATACATCAAGATCACAAGCCCTGAAGCAACAGGCAAAATATCAAGCAAGTAGTGAGGCATATCTAAAAGGGAAGTGATCCAAAAATATATTTCCCTGTCATATATAATGTTATTTGATATATATACAATGTGAACTGTACATAACAAAATGGCTAAGCTAGTCTGTGCAGGTAAATACAAGCTCATCTCCGGATCAAGATACATGAGAGCTAGCAAGACCAACATGGCATCCCTCTCTGATAAAGGAGGTAAAGTTGTAGTCTCCTGGATAAGAATATCCACATGACCTAACAGATCTGTAGCCATCTGCATGATGACCATATGCTCATCGATATAAGCGCTCATCTCTGCGATCATACCAGTGGTAAGGGACCTCGCTGCAGTACTATCTGTGACAGCCACATCCCGGGCAGATATGGTGATATCCCGCTCAGCTATCACTGCATCTCTGGCTGATATAGCCTCATCCCGCTCAACAACAGAGGCATCTCTGCGATCTAATGCCTCTCTCTCTCTAATAGGGCGCATCCCTCACATCAAGAGCAATCGACATCATAGATCGAATCGGTCTCTCTCAAAGGTCATCGGATGAAGACTCTTGCTCTAAATCATCGTGCTTGAGAAGTCTTTGGATCACAAAAGTAGTGGTACTAGGAGAATTGGAAGAAATGTTGGCAACCCAACAGGAGGTATCCTCCTCGATATAGGTATCAATGTCCTCTATAGGCTCTACATCGACTAACTCGATCTCCGACATCGCAAATCTGCTTTGCGGTAGATAAAACCTCCGTCTCCATCCATGCGAGTACTCTGCGGAATAACCGGATGATTGGCGTGAAAAGCGACTAACTCACGCCGATCCCAAAGAAGCGATATACGAGATTGGTCCTCTACCGAGAGGTATCAAGAAGTCGAACAACGACCGCCACCCCTCGAAAGGATGAAAATCTCGAACCGGGTCAAACCGCGCGACATCACTACCAATGGGTGATAAGTTGTCACGCCCTCAAGCCGCCCAAAGGGAGGAAATCCATGTCCGGAGCATGAGTAATGAAGTCGTATGGTGAGCAAAGCCCGAAAGCACAAAGAATATGCTAAATGGATCTCGATATCCGCCTAAAAATGCGGATCAGATCGAGCATCTATACACTCGATGGGTGAAAGGAATATGACATAGCCACCTCATGGGAGAAGCAATACCGTCTTGGCCTAAGGGTACCAACCGGCCGCAAGTGTGACATAAACCACACATACAACACGACCGAACTCCCCAAGAAAAACACGCCGACGGTAAATCATCGCAGAGAGATGTCGATCGCAGGTCTCTGCCACGATCATGGGTACAATGGTACAACCCTCCCTGAGAGCTCTCATGACCATGATAACTCCTATGTCTATCTCATCCATGTATCGTGATATATACACGTATGACAGTACACATAACATCAATACATCAACTCTGGCCAAACGCCAATGATCCTCTAACACGGTAAAATCCCCGGGATGTCGTGAGTAGCTATCCTCCGCACCAAATCTGTCATACAGAAAACGCTGAGAGATAACATGGCCAGATGTCAGCTCATCTTGCACCACTCTGTGCCTCAATCATGTGAGAGTCATGAATCATCTACTCATGTCTCCCAAAGCCATGTGCACGCAGGGTCTGTCTAAAGGCAGCATCGTCAAACGGGCATATTCCTTTAGAGTAGGAGTCAACTCATGGGTGCCAAAACGGAATACCTGCCTATCAGGTAGCCAATGCTCTATCATCCCGTCCACGAATTCTGCAGGAACCTGAAATACCAAGAGGGTCATGGTATGCTGCTGTGAGGCCCCCAAACTCGGATACTTGAAACCTGAACTCGGTTCTTCACGATACCATTTTTATGAGCGGAATAATACTAATCCTTTTCTATCTAACATCTACACAACAACTATCATGATTATTACTAATATATACACACAACAAATAATAGTTTTATAAAAGTTATCTTTATTTTGTTTGATAATGAATTTATTCAATTCATCTTCTTTTTAAACTCTATGCGAGTTATTTATATTTTCAACGTTTCCCTCTGTTCTAAAGTTATAGCCTAAGGTCTAACCCACCTGAGGTTTTTAACCCTAAGCTCTGATACCAACTTGTGAGGCCCCCAAACTCGGATACTTGAAACCCGAACTCGGTTCTTCACGATACCATTTCTATGAGCAGAATAATACTAATAATAATAACAATAATATAAATATCAAACTTATCTTACATTTATCAGAGTCTAATCCCAATTACGCAACCTTTACTATAATTCTTTACATGATATATAATACATATCATTGTCTATATATTATCTAACTATTACAAAAGATACCATTAATAAACATGTTCTGTTTGCTTTCCTTTACACTTGCTCTTGTCTGAACCTTCGAGTTGTTCATGCCTAGCTGAAAATATTTAATTTAAAGCAAGGGTGAGCATTTGAGTGCCCAGCAAGTAATAACAATTAGAAATATAAGTAGTTGAAAGAAATAAATGTTTTCTTTATACATCACTTCGACAACGAATTTATAGTTGTGAAGTAAACTGAACCGATATTAATAACTTAACAATTCTATCTCCAAATTTTTGAAACTACGTATTGACTATATATATAGGGTAGTCGACATACTATGAACATTGTTTTTAGTTTTCGCTAAGGTTTAGCAGAACTTCATCCGCAAACCGTCATAACTTACAGGCGCGAGGGTGATCATCCCAATGAGACCTGTATTGATCAATACTACATTACAAGAATGATATTATCATTCACTCTGTCTGCCTTGGGCGCATAAAAGTTTTCCCGTGATCGGGATGTTCATACTTAGACTGGAATCTGAACCAAAATAATTTGATTGGATACAAAAAGGTTTTTATCATATTCAACGACATTTCAAAATTTGTGTCTAATTTTGATCAAATAGCTTAGATTTATATATATATATATATATATATATATATATATATATATATATATATATATACCAACATGTGATTAAATACAATGATTATCCAAGTGGGGACACTCGTATAACCATATATAGAAATTAACGAACAGAATATATATTTGAATTACCATATACTAACATGTTGATAAACAATGATCGGGGATATAAAATATATCACAATAGGGTTAATAATATAGCATAATAATAATTTAATTCTGAAACTTCTTACTCATGTCCATTTCATAAAGGAAATGCAAAGGTAAGATACTTGCCTGAAGCGCTGCTTACAATTTGTAATTTAGATTTATCGCTTATCTCACGACCTATCATTAATAAGATCGTTCGTTCGATTAGAATAACATACTATAACACATAACACTGCTTATTGCAGTCAGCACATACCCTAATCACATTGGCACATATGTTTAATAACCATTGAATCTCAAATAATCACTTATCTAATCAAATTATCTAAGTCCAAATCAATTTCTGAAATGTGTCGGTGTACCGACAACTTTATCGGGTAATTTTCGAGTCTAAGACTCTGTCATGTAACTTAGTATCAGTCATATCATTTTTAAAAGAATTATAATAATTTTAAAATATTTATTATAATTTTCAAACATCGAAATCATTATTAAATGATTTAAATATTAAACAATTCTATTATCATTAATATTTAATTATTATTAAACTATTAATGAAATCATTTCAAATTGTTAAAGTTATTTATAATAACTTAAAATACTTTTAAAGTATTAATATTACACTTAAATGATTTTTAAAACATTTAAAATCATTTTTAAGTAATTATCATTAATATTAAAGTATTAATGTTTTATTTATCAAAATATTAAAAGTCATCAAGTATAACTTAAAATATTTTAATTCATTCATATCCCTTTTACATGATTTTTAAATTAATAAAACCATTTATAAACTATTTATTTAATATAATTATTAAATAAATTTAATATCATTAATAATAACTTAATAATCATTAATATTAAATTATTAATGAAATTATTCTTTAAATATTAAAAGTTATATTTTATAACTTAAAATATCTTTAAACACTTTATTTTCATTTAAAATGATTATTATAATATTAAAATCATTTTTAAACTAAATTATTTAATATAATTATTAAATAACCTTAATATCATTAATAATAATTAATTAATGAAATTTATCTTTAAATATTAAAAGTTATATTTTATAACTTAAAATATTTTTAAATACCTTATTATTATTTAAAATGATTTTTTTTAAAATAATTTTTAATAATTTATTTTGTATTTTTAATAATTAAAAACTATTTTTTTCTATTTATTAATTAATTTCCAGAAAATATTATATTATCTGTCGCTAAAGACTACTATATATTTAGATGTAACTGCTATATAGGTGTTCTTCATGTTCTTGCCAAACCCGTAACTTCATAAAATTGGGGTTCACAGTACCACGTTTGACCAACAATAATTCAGTGGGTGTTGTGATTCTAGGAATTCTATTGAGCAGATCATATAAAACTAATGCAAGACTACAAGATCAAACGACAACCATGTTCATACATCACATAACCAAAGAGATCTAATCGTCCAAAGTAGCTGTCAGAGCTGTTTTCATTTCTAGGTGTCCCGGAAATGAAGAACAGCTCGTAAGGCCTACTTTGGGCTTCCACAACTTGCAATAAATGTAATTTTTTGTGATCTGAACGTTCCAGTGTATAACCAACATGCAAAAGAGTAGATCTATTACATAACATACAAATAACATGAACAGAATCATAAGTTAAGACTTGGTCAAACCATGTCAGTCGACATGTTCATATGTTTTCTGGGTTACCCGAAAAACAGAGAACATGCTCGACCTTGCTAGTTTGACCTTCCATAAAATCTAATATATATAATACCTAGTGGTTATAAAAGCATGGATGTAAAGATAAACTAACATACTACAACATGATTACAACACACAACAAAAATAAGCAACCAAAAGAGAGATCTGGAGGCCTAAAGATACTGTCAGACGGTTCTGGGTTACCCAGAAACGTTTGGTCATGGCCGGTCAACCACGTTTGACCTTGAATATCTTGCTATCTATACCAGATCTAAGTCTTATTCTTGTTCCAGATTAAAGAATACATAACATACTACAATATTCAACACTTAAAACACAAAAATAAAACACGTACAGAGATCTACACGACCTGACATTCGTTGTCAGACGCCTCTTTTAAAAATTTCTAGATTTTGTAGATCTTTAAATCTGAGCCTCTAGATGTTATGAATCTAACATCTAGCAACCCAGATCATCATTATACACTACATAGAACATATTTAACACAAAAAAACAACATCAATCAACATATCGATGGACATAAATCTTGTTAGGGTTTATACCTTTTCTCTGAACAATCTTGATCTTAGGCTACTGATTTGTTAGGGATGGTAGTGGGGCTCGGTTCTTGCCTGATATTATGAAATAATTTCGGAGGTTTGGGGCTTGAGAGAAAAGGTTTGATTGTTGGACAAAATGTAAGTTAGTAAATGGCTTTCTCTCTCCTCCAATCTATATATATATGATGTTGGATGCATGTATGCTGATATCTAGAGCTAAGTGCTGTCAAATAATATCACATGGAGTTGTTAGGTTAGGCCAACCACTCCCACACTTGGCAAAATTGTACAAGTTGCTTAAAAAAAACACTAAAGGGCATTTTGGACAATTGATTTGTGATTTTAAGTGTGAGACCCCAGATTTTATCAATAAAGATTTAAATTTTGTTGAAATAATTTTTAATATTATGGTGTGAATTTGAGATAATATTATAGTTGTGGGTAGTATTTATAAATTTTGCAAAGTTTGCAAGTGGTTATATTATATTCGATTGGTCTGGGAATATTCTGGTTTAGCGAGGAATATTCGTCATAACTACTCAATCATTGGTGGACCCCACAATGTAATTATTGTCGGATCGAGAAAACGACAAAAATATTTTATTGAAATAACGGCGGAAGTTTTACCGTTGATATCGTTGAACTACTCGGTAGTAAAAGTAATAAAGAATACGTGTGGTTGCATAAGAAAGACACCAGATTGATTATCGATGCTTATGTGAGAAGTCACCGGTTTGATTCCATTATTGTCGATTAATAATATGAATTATTATAGCGATAATGACGCTTTTGTTTTATTCAGTATTATTAACGTAATAAAATGTAAACATCTTTTATATAAAATGTAATACTTTATTAAAGTTATTCTATAAATATAATATATTATATTTTATTATGATATATGTTGCATAGTGTTTTGATAGTGTTTTGCATAGTGTTGCATAGTGTTTGCATAGTAAAATGTTTTTATATAAATAGAATATATGATATTTTATTTAAAAGATTTTGCTTTAAATATGGACCGTCCGATTAAAGTAAATCAATCTGGACCGTTCATGGATTAATTACTATGCATTCTATTTTCCTATAAATAAGCTCATTCCTTCATTATTTTTTCATTTAATTCATTCAAACTCTCAGAGAGAGAAATTAGAGAGAAGCTATAGAGAGAAAATCTATAGAGAGAAAGAAGAAGAGTATTCGGTATTTCACTACTTTGATATCCAAAGGTCTTTTACTAGAAGGATATTATTTGTTGTAATTCGTAAGGGGTGTTATTCTTTCTTATTCATGAAGAGAACTTCGTTATTCCATTCATTATTATTTTGTTGAATAACTTTGTAAAAGTGGTATACCCTATACATAACTCGTATATGCAGATACCCTATACTTGGTGAAAACTTATGTTATTCCATTCTTATTTATTCTCATTGAATAACTCAGATACGCGAATCCCCTATACTTGGTGATCTTCTTCTATTATTCCATTCTTTATTATTCTATTGGAATATCTCGTCTCGTGTGTTTTACAGGACTGGTTCCATTGTTTATTATTCCGCATTTATTATTCTCATTGAATATCCATCGTGTCAGGTGTTTTACACCGACCGGTTCCATTGTTTATTATTCAAAGATTTATTATTCTGTTGATCATCCCGCTTGTGTGAATTTCACCGACTTGGTTCCGTTATTATTATTCTATCGAATAACTCGTCTATGCCAAGTACCACATGCACGGTGATTTCTTTTGTTATTCCATTCTTTATTATACCCAAATTGGTTAAAACTTTGACTTCTATACTCCATGAAATTAGTAGAATATCCTCGATATTTGCGTTTCATCCAAAGATTCTTTTCATGGAAATATTCTTCCGATCATTCTTGAATTTTACTTACAAAACAAAGATCATGTCGACAATTTGGACGTTAATAATTCTCGGATTAAATAATTCTTGAACTTGTTTTATTGAATTATTATGTCATTGTCATCATCCTCATGTTATATTATGTTATCTTTCGCTTACGTGCATAGATGAACTTAGTATGATTATGACCACTCAGAATCATTTGGTATAATCATGGCTTGATATAAATGATGTGACAAAAGTCCTCAAAGTGGTCTGTAATGCGTTGATGGATAGTTTTTGGTATGATTATGACCACTGGGGGTGATTCGGTATATAGCATGACCATTGATAATTTGATGAAAATCCTTGACCGTGGTACGTGGATGATTAGATATTGTGGTTTATTCATTAAACCGAGTCTTAGTGATAAAATTGATGAAAACCTTTAAAACCTAAAAGATAGTAGACTTTATTTTCTACTTGACTTTTTAATGGATCAGATATTCACCGCAGCTTAAACCGGTTGTCTATTGTATTTTATCGTTTAACATTGTTCAAGACTATTGATAATTTATTCGCATTATCTTAGTCATAATATTTTTATCGGGCTAGTTGAGCTCACCCTTTCTTTTTCACCGTTTCTTCGTGAAATGAGAATATAGTCGGGACGAGTTGGGAAAAGAGTGATGGTCCGAAGATAAGATTAGTAGTCCTCACTATTATGTTAAATAGTGTGACAATAAATGTAATGAGGGACTTTTGAGTATGGATATTGTCTAAATGACAATATTCCTATTAGAACTCTCTCTTTATGTATTGTCGTATGTTATACGATAGATGTATAATTAAGTTTGTATTTGAATTTATGTACCATGTAAGTGGCGACCCAAGATGGGTGACGATACCTAATTTTGGGGCGCCACAATTGGTATCGAGCTTAGGATATGATCCCCGGCTAAAGATGTGAGACAAGAACTAGGAGGGGAGAGACGGGAATTCTTCGCTAGTATGACCTACCTAAGTTTATTTGGTATTTAATTGGCCTTCACGTAGTATAGGATAATATGTGATATGTTAATTAACCCTTGTTTTGTGATGGTGTTTGTATTGGCATGTTGTGAATAGGGCGAGAATTAATGTGCACGCGATAATGAGTCAAAGATAAACAAAAGTAAACACCAACAACACGATAATAATCATATCGGTGGCAAACGGCCATCGTAACAATGATAACCATCGGGGAAATTATCATGCTAAGAATGGTAACCACTTTATGGTAATCATGGCCAAGATAATAGAAGTGGAAATTTCAAGAAGAGAATGTCATTTAGCTCGATTTTGTCGTATAGTGAAGTCAAGTCCAGCTGGGATAGTGGCACCAAAGGTGGATATGGACAAAACAAAGTCGTTGGTTTTAGGAAGTGCATTTTTCATGACTTCTCAAAAAGCGAGTAAACCGAACGGTTAGTACGCAAGTTAGTTAATTATAAATCATAAGTCTATACCTTATAAGATACCGGTTCTACCCATTATTTTATCTCTCTTGCTTATGCTCAACGCTTAAATTTGACTGGAGAAGTTAGACTTTGACTTATTGGTTGAAACTTCGTTAGTAGGAGCCTTCGTTATCGCTTACTATTTTTAAATCTTGTTTGATTCAAATAAACATTTTCACGTTACTCCGTCGATCTTATCTTTTGAAAATATTTGCCTTTGATGTGATTTAGGAATCAATTGGTTAACTACTCATCATGCTTTTCGTAAGGTTGTTAGCTTTTATATTCATAACCATCCCGTTATGCTAATTCAAAGTAACCAAACCACTAAAGTCAATCATTGTCATATCAAGCCATAAGTAAAGAGCCCCGATCCTTTCGTTGTTGACTTTCTTGTGTGGAATGCATCGGCTTTACTTTCTCAGAGGCTACGCCAGGATGAAGATGGCAAGTTGATAGGTATCATTGTGAGGTGCTATCTGTGTTAAGGATGTAAGTCACAGTTGGTATTAATGTGACGATTATCCAAGTCTTGACGAGAGTAAGTAGGTTTTGAATGATATTTCCATCATTAATAAATTTCTTGGCGATTCTTGAAGACTTCTAGCCTACCCTAGAACGTGAAATTGAATTTTGTATTGACCCCAAAGATAAAAACCCATTTCTTAAACCTCAAATATTTCTTCAACTAAAAGGATGCATTTACGTGGTTTATGATGAAAGTCATAATAAAAGCATTGGACTAATGAAAATCATGGGTATACGTGGTATTAGTAAGTGTTATGATGAGTTATGTTGGTTAGTATGTGAAA
The DNA here is from genome assembly GCA_020205615.1 of Panax quinquefolius. Taxonomy (NCBI): domain Eukaryota; kingdom Viridiplantae; phylum Streptophyta; class Magnoliopsida; order Apiales; family Araliaceae; genus Panax; species Panax quinquefolius. Next base: position 97,124,556 of record CM035160.1, on the reverse strand, counting down.
ACATGAAAGTTTTTTAAAAATCACAAGGAGTTAAAAACCGATTTTGGTGAAAAACGTAATATGAAATTCAATTGACCAAATCTCCTATTATATTTTGAATTTTTGAGTGTGGTCAAGTCCTAGAGTTAGATCTATGAGTTACCTAACTAATCCAAGTGGAATTACTGAAAAAGGTGTTGTAGATTTTTGTGTGGACTGATTTTAGCAAAGGAGTGCAAAGCTGTAAAAACTGAAAAAGTTGCTGCCATGATTTTAGAGGGGCTGTTTCGGCCACTTAAATTATAAGAAAAATTCTGGCCTTTTGGGACATGAAGGTATATGGTATAAAGTACCTCCTGTCAAAAAATGAGCTCATTCTGACTTAAAATGAGAAAGTTATGACTATTTCAATATTTAGGTTTTTTCGACGAAAAATGCTATAACCGGAGTTCTATAACTCCGATGACCATGAAATTTAAACTGGAGGCTCACATTAACATGTGTAAAGTCCTGCCAAGATTTGGGAATTTTTGGAGTTAAACTTGAGGTAGCTAATTTCTTAAGGAATTAATTAGAAATTGATTTTTGAAAAATAGTAAATGAATTTTAAAAATTCGAGAAAATATATTTTCATTATGGGACTATATTATGCTAAATCCCAGAAAAAAATATTTTTGGGACTGATTTGGTATTTTTCATGAAAATAGTTTAGTTACTTAACATATGAGTTAAATATGTTATGTGAAGTAACAAAATTGAAAATAGGATTTTATGGCTAGAGAATCCTATATAGAGTATATGCATATTTTTTGATGAGGATTTGATCATTGGTGATGATATCTTATGAGTATGGCATTTTGAATGATTAAATGCATTATATGGTAAAGCGTAAACAATTGAGATAAATTGTTTATAAATTTAAGAAGTGATTAAAATATTGTTATAATATTAATGATATTAGATTATGAGATTATTAAGTGATTGATAACATGGGGATATTCTTGAATCATGGATAAATTATATTATAAATGTTTAATATTTATCTTTATCTCATTTGATTGATTCTTTATATCATTATCCTCATGTTTATATTACGTTGAAAGTCATCTCGTGGCTAGTCAGAATAGATAGATGGACTTGGTATGATTATGACCGTGGATTGTTCTAAGATAATCATAACCGTAATGAAAAAACACGATTATCTTTGGCCAGAAGTGCATGGATAATTTGTGGTCGTGATACTAATGAATACACGATTATCTTCGTCAGTAGTGCATGGATAATTTGTGGTCGGATACTAATGAATACACGATTATCTTTGGTCAGTAGTGTATGGATAATTTGTGGTCGTGATACTAATGAATACACGATTATCTTTCGCCGTAGTGCATGGATAATTTGTGGTCGTGATACTAATGAATACACGATAATCTTTTGCCGTAATGCATGGATAATTTGTGGTCGTGATACTAATGAATACACGATTATCTTTGGTCAGTAGTGCATGGATAATTTGTGGTCGTGATACTAATGAATACACGATTATCTTTGGCCGTAGTGTATAGATAATTTGTGGTCGTGATACTAATGAATACACGATTATCTTTGGTCAGAGTGCATGGATAATTTGTGGTCGTGATACTAATGAATACACGATTATCGTCGGTAGTAGTACACGTATGGATAATTCGTGGTCGTGATACTAATGAATATCCTCGGCCCGTAGTGCGTGGATGATTCGATGATATGGATTAATTATCGAAATGTGAGTCTCAAAGAATGAAATATTAATTCATGGATGTGGTAAAAGTCATCTTTGGTCAGTAGTGCATTGATAGACTTGGTATGATTACGACCACGGATTATTCGGTATAATCATGATCAGATTGAAAACACGAATATCCTCGCCAAGAGTGCATGGATAATTCGTGGTCGTGATACTATTAAGTTGCGCCTCAAAGATTATTGGTTTTATAGTTGTATATCTTTGGCCCAGTAGTAGTAAAAGATGAATTGTTAATGAATATCTTTGGGCGGATTGCAAAGATGAATTTAATGTTTTCAACGATAAAGGTATTCAAGGTATCCTCACCTCTTTATCATATCGTATCGCATTCTAATTTCGAGGGCTTAAATTCCATAAGAGAGGGAGATTGTGAGACCCAGATTTTATCAATAAAGATTTAAATTTTGTTGAAATAATTTTTAATATTATGGTGTGAATTTGAGATAATATTATAGTTGTGGGTAGTATTTATAAATTTTGCAAAGTTTGCAAGTGGTTATATTATATTCGATTGGTCTGGGAATATTCTGGTTTAGCAGGAATATTCAGACAACTACCAATCATTGGTGGACCCATAATGTAATTATTGTCTGATTCGAGAAAACGACAAAAATATTTTATTGAAATAACTACGGAAGTTTTACCGTTGATATCGTTGAACTACTCGGTAGTAAAAGTACAAGAAGAATACGGTGGTTGCAGATAAGAAGACACCAGTATTGATTATCGATGCTTTGTGAGAAGTCACCGGTTTGATTCCATTATTGTCGATTAATAATATGAATTATTATAGCGATAATGACGCTTTTGTTTTATTCAGATTATTAACGTAATAAAATGTAAACATCTTTTTATATAAAATGTAATACTTTATTAAAGTTATTCTATAAATGTAATATATTATATTTTATTATGATATAGTGTTGCGTAGTGTTTTGCATAGTGTTGCATAGTGTTTGCATAGTAAAATGTTTTTATATAAATAGAATATATGATATTTTATTTAAAAGATTTTGCTTTAAATATGGACCGCCGATTAAAGTAAATCAATCTGGACCGCTCATGGATTAATTACTATGCATTCTATTTTCCTATAAATAAGCTCATTCCTTCATTATTTTTTCATTTAATTCATTTGAAACTCTAGAGAGAGAAATTATAGAGAGAAGCTATAGAGAGAAAATCTATAGAGAGAAAGAAGAAGAAGAGCATTCGGTACTTCACTACTTTGATATCCAAAGTGTCTTTTACTGTAAGGGATATTATTTGTTTGTATCCGTAAGGGGTGTTATTCTTCTTATTCATGAAGAGAACTTCGTTATTCCATTCATTATTATTCGTTGAATAACTCTGTAAAAGTGGTATACCCTATACATAACTCGATACGCAGATACCCTATACTTGGTGAAATCCTTATGTTATTCCATTCTTATTTATTCATTGAATAACTCAGATACGCTGGAATCCCCTATACTTGGTGATCTTCTTCTATTATTCCATTCTTTATTATTCTATTGGAATATCACATCGTGTGTTTTACACCGGACCTGGTTCCATTGTTTATTATTCCGCATTTATTATTCTGTTGGAATATCCCGTCTCGTGTGTTTTACACCGACCTCGGTTCCATTGTTTATTATTCAGCATTTATTATTCTGTTGGATCATCCTGTCGGTGTGAATTTCACCTGACCTGGTTCCGTTATTATTATTCTGTTGGAATAACCTGTCTATGCGAAGTACCACATGCATGGTGATTTCTTTTGTTATTCCATTCTTTATTATACCCAGTTGGTTAAAACTTTGACTTCTATACTCCATGAAATTAGTAGAATATCCTTGATATTCGCGCTTCATTCAAAGATCTTTCATGGAAATATTCTTCCGATCATTCTTGAATTTTACTCTACAAAACAAAGATCATGTCGACAATTTGGACGTTAATAATTCTCGGATTAAATAATTCTTGAACTTGTTTTATTGAATTATTATGTCATTGTCATCATCCTCATGTTATATTATGTTATCTTTCGCTTACGTGCATAGATGAACTTAGTATGATTATGACTGTGAATCATTTGGTATAATCATGGCTTGATATAAATGATGTGACAAAAGTCCTCAAGTGGCCTCGTAATGCGTTGATGGATAGTTTTTGGTATGATTATGACCTGGGGTGATTCTAAGATATAGTCATGACCATTGATAATTTGATGAAAATCCTCGACCGTGGTACAGGATGATTAGATATTGTGGTTTATTCATTAAACCGAGTTTTAGTGATAAAATTGATGAAAACCTTTTAAAACCTAAAAGATAGTAGATTTTATTTTCTACTCGACTCTTTTAATGGATCAGATATTCATCACCGCAGCTTAAACCGGTTGTCTATTGTATTTTATCGGTTTAACATTGTTGAAGACTATTGATAATTTATTTCGCATTATCTTAGTCATAATATTTCATTGGGCTAGTTGAGCTCACCCTTTCTTTTCTTTGTTCTCTTGTGAAATGAGAATATAGCTGGGACGAGTTGGAAAAAAGAGTGATGGTCCCGAAGATAGCATTAGTAGTCCTCACTATTATGTTAAATAGTGTGACAATAAATGTAATGAGGACTCCTTGAGTATGGATATTGTCTAAATGACAATATTCCTATTAGAACTCTCAGTTTATGTATTGTCGTATGTTACACGACTGATGTATAATTAAGTTTGTATTTGAATTTATGTACCATGTAAGTGGCGACCCAAGATGGGTGACGTATACCTAATTTTGGGGGCGTCACATTAAGGGTATTCTTGTAATCATGCAAACCCTTAGGGTTTGACCCTTAGGGTTTAACCCTAAGGTTTAGTATATAGCATTTGTAGGATTTCCATTTTTAGGGTTTGCTCAAAAATAAAATTAAATAAATTTTAGTTTCTAAAATTTTGAAATTAGGGTTTTCTAATTATGATTAATTTGGGTTTCTAGATTATAATTAGGGTTTACCTAATTAATCAAAGCATTATATAATACACAACATACAATATATAACACAGTTACATAACAGTCTTAAACTCACAGTTGATTTTCAAATTAGTGTTTCCCCCAGTAAAACTAGGGTTTAACCAAATAATATTAGGATTTTGAAATTAAACATCATAATTGACCAATCATCATCAATACGTATATACAGTACATATTTATAGCACTGAAAAATCAAAATATAATTAATATTATATTATTATTCTCATACCTTGACAATAATCCAAAATTAGGGTTTGGATTCCATATCGATTTATTCTTCATATTTAACCTTAATAATTAAGGTAAAATAATTAACTTAATAATCTGTACAAAAATTCATATAATAAAATAATTACTATAATTATTCTAAAATCACTTCATATATTATTTAAATAATATATGATCATATTTTCATGGAAAATAATAAATGAAAACATTTATATCTTAAAATTAATTATTATAAGAATATACTTTATAATAATCAATAATTCTAAAATAAAATTATTTGTAAATATTTATGTAATAACTATATTTTTATTTACCACATAATTACATATACACATTATCTTGTATAAATCTTCATCCTTAAAATATATAAAAAAATTATACATAAAATTTCTTATTTATTTATATAGAAAATATCGTAGTTATATACCGCAAAGAACAGATCTACAATCACCCCGTCTCGATTGTGACATCTTTATCGTACTCACGATCTCATACCCAATGCCACCACCGACGGTGGGGTATGATCTATACTACTAAGCGTCGAAGAAGACATCTGTATGTGGCCGTGGTCATAAGACCATCCAGGGTCAATCTTAGAATATCTCTGGACATACATACATATGCATAACATGATACATGCATAATGAGATAATGGATGGCAATATGATATATAGGGAATGAAAAACGTGCATACATTCCTAAATATATCATCATCTAATACATCACTCTATCTGACTACAAGTACATGAAAATGGGACACGACGCTTCTACTACTACTAACAGAGGCCTATCAAAAGATATAGCGAGAATGGGGAGCGACCACCCAATATCTAACAGAGGCCTATTAAAAGATATAACGAGAATATACATCGGGAAGAAGACCGTGGTCTCGATGTCCACATCCTCAATCTCGCCCCACTGATGTAACTCCTCTTGAGTCATCAATCTCTATCAGCAGGATATCGGACTTATAAAGAGGAGGATCTGCTGGCAAGAAAATCAAATGGGTCGCCCGAGGGGCCAAAGACTGAATCGGAAGGAACAAATGTCTCCGCCTCTGCTGGATCTCTGCCCAAATGCCGAGTAAATATGTGTGCCTGATCCAACTGCCGGGTCAAGCTATCAATCTGGGTCAGATGAGTCGGAGCTCGGACACGAAGCCACCCAATCTGGTCATCATCAAAGATCCCGGAACCATGTCCCCCATAAATCGTGTGTGGCACGGATCGGGCCCCAATAGTACGAGGGAGCCACCAGCGCTGGAATATCTCCTGAGTACATGGACCCTCTGATAAATCAAAACCGTCAACTTCCAACAATGGAATATCAGTGGCGGGTGATCGCGATATGTGCCAACGACGCGCTAACAGAGGCAAGATCCAGATCTGAATCTCCCCTGTGGTGCTCCTAATAAGACGCTCTCTAAATAGAGCTCCCGGCCTCCATCGGTGAAAAGAGGAAATCTCGGGTGGAAATCAAATACTACTACTCGGTAGGGTGTCCATCCTCAAACCGATGATCAAATGATCCCCGAGTATGGAAGCCGTGTAATGGCGTCGGTACCGTTAGTAGCTCCAACAGATATACAAGAATGAAAGAAGCCCTCGAATCTGAGGGACCTCTGGCAAAATCGAATGAAAGCCATCGTCGTCCTCGTGGATAGGTATCTAAGCCTCAACACACTCATGGGGACCTTAAACATGGAAGCCTCTCATAGGCCCAAACCGCCAACACAATGGCAAAACATCCGCTATCGAGAAACACTCATAAACTGTGAAGGGAAAAAGATAAGAGAAATACTCACCGCCAGAACGGGTAAAATCCTAGCCATGCCTCTATCGAAACCGCGAGCGCAGACGCGTACGCTCGGAGGAAATAGGCAAAGGTGTAAGAGCCCCGGTCATACTCTCTATACGGTCCACATCGCGTGTGGCGCCGACCAAAGCGAAGATACCGTGGAAGAGTTATCTCGCTATGGCGACCTCGAATGATCATCGGGAACAATCGCCTCGAACGCGATCCCCGATCCGACATCATCAGGCATGGGCTCACTCAATAGCCCGCTCATAACATCTACGCTCAAAGGACTTGAACGGACAATCCTGCCTTTGAGCGCCCCCGCCGGAACTCCTAATAGGGATCGGACGGCAGTAGGAGTGATATTTGCCATGCAAGGCACTAGCTCCCCTCCAAACTCCATACCTGTGATAAATCGCCAATCCATAGGCGTCATCATCACCTTGCAATCCAGCAGGTGGAGTGACTGAGTCTGATGAAACCATCGCTCAGACAATGCCCTGAGGTAACCCCAGGGACAACGACGGGGAAGGATGGAGAAAAATGCCCCAAATCCCCACTCATGCACTACTGCTCTATAATCAGGATGAAGTGCCTGGTATATGGAGTGGATGCTAAACCAGTTCCCCCGAGGCTGTGTAAAACCTGGAACCTGCATGAAAACCAGATCAACATCAGAACCCTTTAAATCCTCATCAATAGGAAAGAAGGAAGATAAAGTCTAACGTCATACCTCGTTAGCATGCAAGTACATCGATGGATGTCTACCCAAATCACCCAGCAACTCTGGGTTCACCACCTGGATTCTCGAAAGTTCCCTGCGAGGGATAGATGCAGCAGGAGCGGGATCCTCAATATCCACCTCCTCGTCCTCGACGTCTGGAACCTCTACACGGGGGGACGATTCACGACCTCCACCAAACCGCGAGGCTATCGATGAGAATGGGGACGAGGCACTTGAAGCCCTCCGCCAGATGCGCATAAGCGGTCCCTATAGAACCGCCCTACCGATCCGGATCCATAATATCTGGACAACAAAACTCCAAATCACCTCAGAAAGGGTGTAGTATTTCTTTACCTGGAGCTTTCTAAAATGCATTATATGACTATATGCATGCATGCATTCACTACAAAAAAATGGGGCTTCAGTAACAACCGATTTTCGTTGCTAAATGTGCCAAATTTCGTTGAAAAAAGGTTTTGTAACGACTTTCTTTGTCGTTCGTCTTCGTTTGTGCAATGAGCGTTGCTAATTGTTCATGAACAACGTTTTTTTCGTTGCCAAAAGTAATACATTTTGCAACGAAATTTGGCTTCGTCATGAGACATCGATCCTTTAGCAACAAAATGTATTGTTGCGAGAATAATTAAAATTTCGTTGCTAAAACCTCATTTCGTTGCAAAAAGTTCGCTAATTGGCAACGAAATAAACTTTTTTTTTTTGCAACCACTACATTTCGCTGTTAATTGACACCATTTTGCAATTACATTTTTCGTTGCGAAGAAATTATGAAAATTGTTGCCTAAGCTTGCTTTCGTTCATGAATGTAAACTTTTTAGCAACGATTTTCGTTGCTGATTATATTATTTGACAACGACATTATGCTGAATCAGCAACGAAAATGTTTGTTGCTGGTTATTTTTCAATAGCAACGAAAGTCATCGATTAGCAACGACATTACATGTTGTCGTTTCTTTATATGTGCAACAAAAGTTGATACGATTTACAACAATAAAAAATGTTGTCTTTTATGTTAGTATTAACAACAATATCCTCTCCATTGTTATTAGGTTAATTTTTCGTTGCCAAATATTATATTTTTAATGCCATTAGCAACAAAAATTTGTTGCTAAATGTATAAAAAATTATTGTTATATTAAAACTCGTTCAATGCTTTGGTAACGAATTATATTATTGTCAAATCAAAATTTGATATTCTTTTTGTGTACCTGACTGGCTCAATGTCCCCATAGCAAATAATGACAAAAAATACAAAATACAAAAATATTATTAATACTACAAAAAAATCATGATTTTGTAACAAACGGTTTTCGTTGCATTACAATACTTTTTGACACAATAACCCTACGCCCATTACATGTAGACAAGTTATATATATATATATATATATATATATATATATATATATATATATATATATAAAATCATGCAGTAACAACAATACTTTTTGACACATAATAACCAAACTTAAGTGGCATTAACTACATTGAAAGAGTGCTTCTACACAGGAAGACCAGCAATGTCCAAGTCTGTCCTTCCTAAAAAGAAAAAAGAAAAAAATAAGAACTAATAAATTTGTGATTTAGAGACAATATATAGCCAAGGCCATCATAAGTTAACTCAATACCCCTCTCATTTTCCCATGCACAGGTTTTCAAAGCTAATGCCTCCACCATTCCTGTCCCAAATGATGCCAAAAATATTTGATAAATTATTAATGAAAAAAACAGTCTCAATAGCAAATTGACATGAGAAAGACGTGTTCATGTCAGACGTGTTGTACCTGTCGAATCACTTTGTGCCAATAGCATCAATTTTGTCGATAAAAATGATGCAAGGAGATTTTTCTTTAGCAAGCTGAAAAGCATCATGAACAAGTTTTGCTCCATCTTCAATAAATATAAAATTTGTGAGCTAAAAAGTATGTAATTATCAATAATGAGATTAGCTTCTCACCTCGACCAAAATAATCATATCATTTCAACTGAAACTCAGTACAATCTTCGTTCTCGTCATGGACTGAGGAGACTTTTGCCTGTATAATTATGAAAATGATATTTACAAACAGATTATAATATAAGAGACATGTGCCATCAAACCATCAACTTTCATAATCAAAGCCAACTTACTTCCTCTTCCCATATGAAGTAGGTTCCAACCTCAGCATCCCTTTCTCGAAGAATATACTCCCCATGATCTTTTAAAAGCACATTTCGACAACATTACTATAAGCATTTTACTCAAAATAAAGCACATGTAACATAAAGATGTTCATGATGATATGCATCTAAGGAGAATATAACTCAAGAAAAATAGCACAGTACATATATAAATAAAGAAAGTGTCTTGGCTGAAGCATAAATAATCATTAAGCAAGTTGACAGCTCTAAGCATCCCAACAAATGAAATACCATTTTAAAGCCAATTATGCTTTTTAAGTTTCATCATCATCTCGTGATGTAAAGTATTATCACCCCATAGAATGTGCAATAAAGACTGTAAATTTGACACATCATATGGTATGGTTCAGCTTCACTTCAAAAGAGTGATTCTTAGTATGTGTCATCTAAACAGAAAATACTTAGAGCACGTTTGTCTCAAGGAAAGTGTTTTCTGCATTTCAGACGATTGGAATAATTGTAAAAATGGTAATTATTTTGCAGGTCAATGCACAATCTTATACAAGTGTTTGATGAACCAATTAATTAGTTCACTTGATCACTAGCTGAAATGGAAAAACAATTACCAAGTAATAAGTTTGTGTGAGTACCATATATTAAAAAGGATAAGCCAGTTTTTACTTGTCGCTATTTTAATCAGTTAGGTACACACAACTAACTACATGTCATAATATAAGTTGCAATTTGTAATAGCCCTAAGCACCCCCAAATTTAGTTTGTTGCTTCTGATCTGTAAACACTAAATTGTTCATAATAACAAATAGCATGGCTTTATGTGTTTTCATAAAACCAACAAACTAAGATCATTTCCACCAAATAAAGTCTCATAGAAAAATCATGTATTAAAACTTACAAGGGAAGAACATGGTTATAATAGTTCATACCTGGCTATATATGTGATTTCAAAACATAGCCAAATGCATATGCAACAATGAAACTGAAGAGCACTAAACTCATAACCAAAATGAATCATGAAATTATACATCAATGTGCAACTCATATATATGGTCAGGAAAATTACCCTTCTTAATTTTGCCGCAACTCATAATATCATAAGAATATGATATAATATCATAAGAATAACAAGTAGTATGTAGCTAAATGGATGCCTTGAGAGAATCAAATAAGTGATGAGATGATATAATATCGTCAAATATACTATTGATATGCTTATAAACAAGTTTTAAATAAATATTGATTAAAAACCTATTCCAAACCAAAAAAACAAATCAAACAAATTTTCCAACCACGAGTGAGTTTCATTATTGAAAGCTACTGCCGGAAAACAATTGAGCCATTTTTTTGCGGATGGTGAGCCCAATCTTGGTCCACCCAGATTCAGACAACTCTGTATCAGTTTGATAAAACACAACATCCCCATTATCACTCACATAATGGTTTTGCTGCAAGCTTCTAACAAGATCACTAATCAAGTGAAATGGAACAACCCCTAATGCATTTTTGGGGCTCCCTGTAATACATTCCTAACACTGGCTTAGCTGCCCTAGTATGAACCCCACATTGTTAAAAAAAATGAGCCAAGCCTTGTAACGAAACTTTCTAGTTGAATATATAAAAAGAAATAATAATAATTGCTTGCCCAATTCATTCTCTCCTCTGTAAAATTAATTAATAAAAATATCTTTGAAAATTTGTTTGAGACGGAGGCAGAATTTATTTAGTAGGAAAGGATGAATTAATTAGTACCACTTCTAGTAATTGGTAGTGTGGAATTTGAAGGAAGAGATGATGTATAACATGGGTGCCAAGGTGATGGGGAATGTAACTAAACCATTCGTAATCACGATCAACTGTTCCTGTTTTAATATTGATTTAACAATGAAATAATTTATTATCATGAATAAGTTGTCAAAATGCAAGAATATAATATATATCATCTTACACAAGGCACACTTGCTTATAATACTGTTTGGATTAGTGTAAGTATGTACCACGCCGCGATATCAAGGAAACTTTTGTTCATGGCTATGGTGATTCAGGTAAGTAACAGAGCTAATCCACATTACAAAAACCTGCAGGTTAGAAATAGATTAAAAAGTTACTATACCAAAAATAACAATTGAGTTTACCCTCTCTATTAGGCAATGAATCACAGTTCAGTTACTATGTTCAATTCTAATCGCACTAAAATCCCAGAATGTTAGAATTAGACTCCATGATTCTTATACTTTTAGCCTTGCATATGTAGTTTTTAAGAGACGACAGTGGGTAATAGATTAATTTAATATGCTTGTTGGCTGGTTGTAAATGCAGTTTTGTATTTGCCGGGATTGTGGGTTTTGGTAGAGTTTGTAACAAGGGATCGGAGTCATCGAATAATATGAGATGCTTGATGCAAATGATATCTGTTAATAACAAAATAGCGCAAGGGCATGGATAGAATCATACTACGTATTTTGTATCCTATTCTAAACTATAAATAAAGAACAAGCATGTTGGCAACAAAACAAGAGAAACTCTTGAAGCTTATGGTCTCAATGAATACATGCTCGTCTTCTAAAACTAGTTGAGGGAAGTTAAAACCATAGGAGAAAATTAAGATCTTTCGTCACAAAAATGATGGCCCCAGTTTTCTCACATGGCCCAAAATAAGAGTCATATTTTCTAAAAATCGACTGAAAAGTGACAACAAGTTTAAAATTCTATAATGAAAAACTGTAACATATACACACACATGCACACACACAAATGTTAAATGCGAAAAATTGAGAAACTTTTAATTGTGTGATATTTCAAAGCAAAACTCTCATTTTGGGATACAGAAAGTATTAGCTAGCGTCATCGGATTAGGAACAATCAAGAGAGTTGGTAATTAACTTTACCGGTACCCAAGCTTCATCCTTCTCCGCGTGCCCATGATTCTCCCTCTCCCACCTCCGTTCCTTTCTCTCCACAGTCCAATCATCCCTCCACCGGTCTGAGATCTCCGATCCTAACTGCCAGATCCGCTCCAAAATAGTCTAAATTTCCAACCTCCAGCCACCATTTTCCATCTCCAATCGACGATCCGCCGCCTCCGTCTCTCCATCCAGCAAACATTAAGAAAGAAGATCCAGATCTAGATATCCTTTCGGGTTTATAACAAAATATAAAAGTTGTGTAATTGTAACAATAATTATGTCTATAACAAGAATAAAAAAATGAATTTTAAATTAAAGTTTATTAATAAATGAATGTTAATTTATTTATTTTTAATAAATATAATGATTAATATTTTAAATTATAATTCAAGTAAGTTTTTATCATTTTGAAATATTAAATTTTAAAAAGAATACTTTAATTATAACTATAAATAGAATAAAAAATGAGTTTTAAAGTATAGTGTTAATGAATGAATGTTAATTTATTTATTTTTAATAAATACAATAATCAATAATTTAAATTATAATTCAAATAACTTTTCATCATTTTTGAAATTTTAAATTTTAATTTTAAAATGAATGTTCTAATTACAATTATAAATAGAATAAGAATTTTTTTAAAGTATACTTCATTAATTCTAAATTAATTGAACCTAACACATTTTAATAATAAAATTATATTGTCATTCATTTCTTGCCTCATGTTATCGCAAGTAAATTTTGAAAGTAAATTTTTTTAACAAGTTAATACCTATATATATATAATTAATTTATATATATGTGAGTTATTAATTATTGAATATAAGTTATTAATATATATGTTTATATATATGGGTTTCAATACATGGCAACCCATGGTTGTTAGGAGTACTATTCTAATAACCATTATCTCCATCATTTTTCATCATTAATCAATATAATTAATGGCTGAGATTGAAAAAAATAAAAGTCTTACCACTATAAGTTGTAGCGACAGTAATTACACTTACTTTAGTAGATTAATAAGTGTAATTACTGCCACTACAATTTTAATGGCAAGACTTTTATATTTAAACTTTAAAATTTGCAATATTTATAATCTATAATTAGATTCAAAAGTTTACATTGAATATTTAATTCTCTTTTTCAAAATTATATTGTCTATTTCTCCTGCCTTTCGACATTACAACTAAGTTTTTAAAATAAAAAAAATTGTAACAAGTTAATAATTATAGTTTTGTAAGTTAATATATAGGGCAATATGGCAATACACAGCTGTGTATATTTTATTTGTGCACAGTTTGCCAAAACTATGCTGTTTTGGCATATATTTTTTATTTATTAAAAAAATAGCTTCTCCTCCCAAATCAGAAATAAAAAACAAATATGCCAAAACGACGCAATTTTGAAAGACTAGACACAAATAAAACATACACGACTATATATATGGGTCCCCATTCTTGGCAACCGCTTGTCACGGGTACTATTCCAACAACCATAATCTATACCGTTGATCGCAACATTGGATGACATGGATTGAAATGGATTTCCCCTGCCGCTACAGGCTGTAGTGACACGACAAATTACTCATTTGCCCCTCATTTGTTCATGTGTTACACTGTCTACCGCTACAAGTTCTAGCGGTAGTTTAGCTAACTAATAAATTAGAGTGGCTTAGTGGTAGCTTAATGGCCCAATAACCCATAGGTGTTAGGTTCAAAACTTAGTTGCTATATTTTTTGTGTATTAAATAAATTCTATTACCATTTATATATATACACATCTTAAATCTCCATATTAAACTAAATATATATAAAATAAATATGAATATTTTAATATATATATATATATATATATATATTTATCTCTAAATATTCATATAAATATTTATAGATAATTTTATATGAATATTTGTTCATAAATTTATAAAAATATTCATAGAAATATTTAGAGATAAACTTATATGAATATTTGTTTATATATATTTATAAACAAATATTCATATAAGTATTTATATAAACAAATATAAATAGTAAATTTATAAAAAACAAAATAAATATTTATTTATAAATTTATAAATATGTCATCTAAAATTTATAAATTTTAGATATGAATATTTTTAAAAATATTTATATGAATATTTATTTACATATATATAAATATTCATAGTTACTTTATATATATTTAGTTTCTTTGTTGAGTTTTGTTTAGTATTTTATTTAGTTTGACAAGAAATTTTGAAAAGAATATGTATGTGTGTGTATATATATATATACATATTAATAAAATAAATTTAAAAATATTGGAGACTACAAAAATACTTTTTTTAGTAAAGAAAAACATTTATATATATAGATGGTAGTAAAATTTATCTAATACATAAAAAATATAGCATATGAAGCATGAAAAAAATTTAATAATGACTTATAAGTCAAAATTTAAGTATTGGTGCTACAGGTTGTAGTGACATGAGCAATTACCCATTTGTCCCTTATTTGCTCATTTGTTACACTGTCTACCGCTACAAGTTATGGCTGTAGTTTAGTTAACTAATAAATTAGAATGGCTCAGTGGTAGCTTAATGACCCAATAACTCATAGGTCTTAGATTCGAAACCTAGCTGTGATATTTTTTTGCTTCTTATGTTATATTTTTTGTGTATTAGATAAATTCTATTATATATATATATATATATATATATATATATATATATATACCCATCTTAAATCTCTACATTAAACTAAATATATATAAAGTAATTATGAATATTTATATAACGTAACTATGAATATTTTAATATATATATATATATATATATATATATAAACAAATATTTATATAAATATTTATAAATTTATCTCTAAATATTCATATAAATATTTATAAACAAATATTCATATAAATTTATGTAAGACCCCAAATTATTAATAAATAAAATTTATTTTCTCTATTTATTATTTTGAAATAGTAAGGGTTGATTTGATTAATGTGGATAGTTATGGGTAAAATACGCAAATATTTCGAATAAGCAAGTGGTTATAAAATATTCATTATTGTAGGGAATATTCGTTTGGTCGTGGAATATTCTTTTGTGTGGGAATATTCGACGACCACTTGATCTTTTTATGGGCCCCATAACGGAAAAGCGATTGGATGAAGAAAACGACAATTATAAGTTGTTTAAAAATAACTACAGCGTAGTTATTCACAGATTAATCTTGTTAAAATACTAAATTGGTTTAAAACACAAGTAGCTTACCGGTATTGCACCAATTATTGATTCTTACGTGAAGAAGGCACTACTCAATAATGGTTACGATAATTATTGTTCGATATTTTATTGATTTAATAATTCTTTGCGTTGATATTTTATATATTCATTGTTGTTTGATAATTGTCATTACACAAGTATTTTTTCATTATCGAAGCAATAATTCATATTATCTGAATAACATTATTAGATAACATTATTGGCAATGTCTAGAAAGTTACATACAGGAGAGGTTTGGTCACCTAATTGCGCCATTAAGGAGAAATTCTTATTGGAAAGCCCCTCTTTCTTGGGGCTATGCGGTTGTCGATATTGTGATTCGTAATATTATTTGTGAATAATTAATTATTGATTCATATGATGAGAAAAATATTGATTTTATGTGGATATAGATGGAGAAAATTTTTAATGTGACAATTGTTGAAAATTGAAATTTTATCTTTTTTGATAAAATAATTCATTTAAATATATTATTATATTTTAATAATATAATAATGGTGATATTTTACAACGAATGTGGGATATATGAGTATCTGAGGAGGAAGAGTATTTTTTGTTGCAATAAATGTTTAAAACATGTTAAACATGTCGGTGGACCCCATTTATTGACTGAAATTTGATTATAGCTTGTAAAATCGCCCGTTTGTGGATTTCGGTCAATTTTTGTTTAGAATTTGGAAAAACTTCCTTCTGTAAAGTTGTAGATAATGGAATTTCCTATGGAAACACGTGAGTTTCGAATTTTTCTGATAGAAGAGCTATTTATTATGAATTATTTAAGTTCCAAAGCTCCGAAATAATTGATTTTTGGAAGTTTTAATTGTTTTAATTAACAAAAACGTTTTTGTGTTTGGTTAGCCTCATTAAACACATGCAAGTTGCTGAATTCAGATGGTTCTAGGTGCGTAGACAAATTTGTTTATATATATTAATATTTTATTAAATTTTCTGCTTTGGTGTTCTAAGCATTTTCCTATAAATAGGGTGCTTAGGTTAGAATTGAAAATTACACCAGAAATTGAAGTTTTCTCTCTATATTATCGAGCGTATTCTTGTGAGTATTTTGAGTATACTTTGAGTATTGCTATATAGTCTGCAAGTTCAAGTTATAGCTTATATCCAAAGATTATTACAGTAGAAATCTTTGTCTTTCCGAGGTAAGTGATATTATTTTTTTCGTAATGATATTATTTCTTCAATATCATTATCTTTGAAATATTGATCTGAAGTTTTATCAAATTTGGAATTTTGGTGTCTGAGTTCTTATTCACGATACGGCTATTTATTCACGATATACGATACTATTCACGAATCTGAAGACTATTCATTGAAAAATGAAAATTTTCCTTTTCGTCAAAATATCTATTGTGGATACTAGCTTTGATTGTATCCATGCTTTGATCATTCTTGAATTTTACACCACTATGATTATTTTTGAGGTATTTTGGACATGGATAAAACAAAGTACGAATCCTTAATCCTTAATCCTTGTCATTTTGTTTCTTTGGATTCGTTTCTTAAAAAAATATTTTCATCATCCTCGGTCTTAAATGATGATATTATTGAATATCTTTGGCTTGTAGTGCAAAGATGAATGATTTCGATGAATATCTTTGGCCGTAGTGCAAAAAGATGAGCAGTGTTTAGATGAACATGATAATAAATTGATGAATATCTTTGGCTCATGTAGTGCGAAGATAAATATTTGATTCTAGATGTATATTGATTGATGTTACTGAGGGATAAAAGATGACGATGAACTTTTAAATTCATATATAGAAGATAGTAGTTTGCATTCTCTACTTAACTCTTCTAATGAATTATTATTTCATTGCGAATATTGATTTAAAACTTGTTGTCTATTGTATTCTATTAGATTTTTCCTGTTGAAGACTAACAATAATTTGTTGTATATTATCTTAGTCATAATATTCTTTCTTTGGGCTAGTTGAGCTCACCCTTTTCCTTGTTGTTCCATTTTTCTTCTCAGGAGGCGAGAATGTAGCGAGTACTAGTCGGGGTATGGAATGAAGGTTCTAGAGAGAGTTGTTTAGTAGTCCTCACCATTTTTGTAAAATAATGTATCAATAAATGTGATGAGGATTTATTTGAGTATAGATATTGTCTAGAAGATAATATTTGTATTCAAACTCACGATTTCTTGTTGTAATAATAAAGTTGTAGTTGTTTACATACCATGTATTGACAACTTCGAGAATGGGTGATGTATACCTATTTTTGGGGTCGTCACGCGGTTGGTATCGAGCTTAGGGATATGATCTTTGGCGGAGATCGGGGAATAGAACTAGGAGGAAGAGGCGAGTAAATCCTTCGCTAGTGTGTCCTACCTAAGCTTATTTGTTAGTTGGTCAGTATATAGGGATATTATGTGATATATTGATTTCCTTAATTAACCCTTGTTTTATGGCGATATTTGAGAATTTCGACTAAGAATATTAACAATGGAAATGAGATCGTGGAGACGCTGTACTCACCAACGAGGAGAACGTTCAACAGTGGCAATGTTCTCCCGTGAACAACACCACCGAAAGCGAGATGATGAGCGAGGGGATGTTTAGAAGTTTTTACTGATTCATGCAAAATCGACGAGGGAGACTCGTGTTCAAAATCTGAGGAGGAAATGATAGCAATTACACGGGTTGTCACACAATGGCGATTCAAAGAGTTGGGACCACCGAATTTAAGGGAAAGCCAGATCCGATCATGGCGGAAACATGGGTCAAGCAAATTACCAAGATATTCGATGTCTTGGGATGCACGGAGAATATAAGGTTCCATTCGCCACCTTTATGTTAGTGGCGAGGCAGACTCTTGGTGGGAGTCTCGTGAAGCGTACCCATCCAAAGAAGACTCGGCATGTCTTGGGAGACGTTTCAAAAACTATTTAATGACAAATACTTTCACGAAAGTGTTCGTCGTATGAAGGAAGTGGAGTTCATCAGATTAGAAAAAAACAACATGGCGGTGTCCCGAAGACGAGGCAAAGTTTGCGAGTTATCGTGGTTTGCACCTCATTTGGTGAAGAATGAGGAACGTATGATGCGGATGTTTCTTAGAGGTTTGAAACCCAAGATACGTCCGGTATCTCATTTCTTATAAATTTTCTCTCTATTTAGATGTTGTAAACAAGGCTTAATTATTAGAGAGAGATAACGAAGTACTGGCCAACCGAGGAACCACAATCGAGGATCATCTGGGAGATAGAATAATAAAACAACGATAACCGGACGGAGAAAAAAAAGACGGACAAAATGGTAACCACTCTCTGGTGGTAATCATGGCTATGAAAATAGAAGAAGCGAGTCGGGAGGAGATTTTAAAAAGAGGAGATTTAACAACGACCATGTGAAGACGACAATGCTAAGAACAACCGGGTTCTAAGGGAGGAGAACGACCACCGGTCGTATATGCTATAAATCGGGAAAGAGGGACATATCGGTCAAAGCGCCCACAACAGATTCAAGGTATGCTATAATTGTGGAAAGGAAGGATATATCGCTTTCGAGATTATACGGTAGAGAAACCTAGTTCGTGAGGGACGGTGACTCAAAAGATCGTCCCAAAAAAGTCAAAGTCAGCAGTTCGGAAGAGCGTTTGTTGGATGGTCAAAATGCGAGGAACCCAAACGAGGTGATCACGGGTAAGCTATTTATAAATTCTTGCGTAGTTTATACCTTACTTGATCTGGGGTGCTACCCATTCATTTATCTCTCCGCTTGTGCTCAATGTTTAAACTTGACTCAGGAGAAATTAGACTTTGACCTATCTGTGGAAACTCCGTTAGAGAAACTTTCATCACATCCACTCGTTTATAAATCTTGTTTTATTCAAGTTGGAACCATCACCTTACCCGTTGACCTTATCTCTTTAAAGATACTTGCTTTTGATGTGATTTTAGGGATTGATTGGTTAACTACTCATCATGCCAAAATTGATTGTTTTCGTAAGGTTGTTAGTTTTCATATTCCTAACCAACTTTGTTATGCAATTCAAGCAACTAAACCATTAAAATCAATCATTGTCATATCTAATCATAAAGCTATTCGTTTATTGAAAAATGGATGTCAAGCTTTCTTAGCCCATGTTATGGATTTGAATAAAGACACGTCAAATTTGAATAATATTCTGTTGTTATTGACTTTTCCGACGTATTTCACGAAGAACTTCCCGGTCTACCCCGAGCGTGAAGTTGAATTCTTTATTGATCTTGAACTGGTACAAAGCCCATTTCTAAAACCCCATATTGAATGGCTCCTATTGAACTTCCGGAGTTAAAGGTCCAACTCTGAGGAATTGTTGGACATCGGTTTCATTCGTCCCAAGTACATCTCCTTGGGGTGCTCTGTTTTATTAAGTAAAGAATAAAGGCGGAGTATGTGACTTTGTATTGACTATCGGGAATTAAACCATGTCACCATCAAGAATAGGTATCCTCTACCTCGTATTGATGACTTGTTTGACCCGATTGTGAGGGCACATTTTTTTCAAAGATCGATCTTCATTACGGATATCATCGGTTGAAGATTAGAGGCGAGGATATTCCAAAAGCGCCTTTAGAAACTCGATGCGGGCATTATGAATTCTTAGTCATGTCTTTCGGATTGACTAATGCTCCTGCGGCTTTCATGGATATGATGAATCGAGTATTCAAGGAATATTTGGATCAATTCGTTGTTGTCTTTATTGATGACATCCTTATATATTCCAAAAGCCGTGAAGATCATGAGCACCATTTGAAATTTGGTACTCAAAGGCTTCGTGAAAACCAACTATATGCCAAATTGAAGAAATGCGAGTTACGGCTTGAGGAAGTAGCATTCCTTGGGCGCGTGGTGTCGAAAACATGGAGTATTTGTTGATCCGTGAAGATTGAAGCAATACAAAGTTAGGAGCAGCAAAGTCGGTGACTAAAGTACGTAGCTTTTTGGGCTTATTTGGTTATTATCGGAGATTCGTGGAAGGTTTTCTCGAATCGCTACTCCATTAAACCAACTAACTTCGAAGGATACAAAATTCGTATAGAGTGAGGAATGCGAGAAGAGTTTCCAAGAGCTCAAGAGGAGACTCATTTTAAGACTGTTCTAACAATACCATCCGGTTTGGATGGATTTGTTATCTCAATGATGCTTGAGGCAAAGGGTTAGGATGTGTTCTCATGCAGCGTGGGAAAGTCATAGCCTATGTCTCGCGATAACTTAAAGAGTATGAGAGGAATTATCCTACTCATGATCTAGAGTTAGCGCCGATCGTTTTGGCGCTTAAAGATATGGAGGCACTATCTATATGGGGAGAAAGTGGAGATATATTCGGACCATAAAAGCCTTAAATATTTCTTCACTCAAAAAGAACTCGACATGCGGCAATGACGTTGGCTCGAGCTATTGAAAGACTACGACCACACTATTCAATACCATCCTAGAAAAGCGAGCGTGGTAGTGACGACGTTGAGTAGAAGATCATATCACGAGGAATGAGTGCGATGATGTCAAGTATATACGATAGAGCCAACTTTAATAGAAAAAGTTAAGGTTGCTCGAGCCACCGGCTTGAGGCCGATGCGCATTATGAAGAAGAAAGTACAAGAAGGTGTTATTCGAGCGAGAATTAATGAAGAAGGAATACTTGAGTCCACTCCGGACTTTGTGTCCCTAACGACTTTGATTTGAAGTACAAGATTATAATGGAGGGCACATTACACCATTTGCAATCCATCTGGAAGTACCAAAATGTATCGTGATCTTGACATACATTTTGGTGGAACAATATGAAGAGAGAGATTGCAAAGTTTATCTCAATGTGTTTAACTTGTCAACGTGTAAAGGCGGAGCATCTAGTACCTAAGGGTCCGTTGCAACCACTTGAGATTCCGAAATGGAAGTGGGAACACATTACCATGGATTTAAATTATTGGTCTTCCTAAGGTTTCTCAAGGCATCAATGCTATTTGGGTTATTGTTGATAGATTAACCAAAGTCCGCTCATTTTTCTTGCCGATCACGGAGACTTATTCCTTGAACGTCTTGCTAGTATGTATGTGAATGAGATTGTGAGGTTGCATGGCATGCCTGTATCCATAGTTTCGGATCGTGACCCAAGATTCACTTCAAGATTTTGGGTTAGCTTGCAAAAAGCTATGAGCGCGGATTTACGATTCAGTTCGGCATACCATCCTCAAAGCAGACGGACAATCAGAGAGGACTATTCAAACTCTTGAAGATCTATTAAGACTCTGTGTCCTAGACTTCAAAGGCAGTTAGGATAAGTATTTACCATTGGTGGAATTCTCCTACAACAACAATTATCAGGCAAGTATAGGTGTGGCTCCATTTGAAGCATTATATGGGACGAAAGTGTCGCTCTCCAATATGTTGGGATGAGGTGGGTGAAGCAACATTGTTGGGACCCGAGTTAGTACGTATGACTACCGAAAAGATCCAAATGATTCGACAACGTATACAAATGGCACAAGATCGACAAAAGAGTTATGCGGATCTTCATCGAAAGGACGTGGAATTTAGTATAGGGATCATGTATTGTTGCGAGTTGCTCCATGGAAGGGAGTTACAAGATTTGGGAAGAGAGGAAAGCTCAATCCATGATTTATTGGTCCATTTCAAATTCTTGACCGAAGTAGGAAATGTAGCCTATAGACTCGCGTTACCTCAAAGTATGTCTCATGTTCATAATGTGTTTCACATATCGTACTTCGTAAATATGTGAAAGACACGAATCACGTTATAGAGTTAGAACCCGGGACGAGATAGTAGAAGACTTAATGTATGAGGAGGTACTGTCCAAGATCTTGGATAGGAAGGAGCATGTCCCTACGCGTAAAGGTCATACCACAAGTTAAAGTTTTGTGGAGGAATCATCTTATAGAGGAAATGACACAGGGAATTGGAAGCGGGAATGAAAGCGAGGTATCCTCAACTTTTGAAACACCAGTATCGTCGTCAATTTCGAGGACGAAATTTCATAAGGAGGGAGGTTGTAAGACCCCAAATTATTAATAAATGAAATTTATTTTCCTCTATTTATTATTTTGAAATAGTAAGGGATGATTTGATTAATGTGGATAGTTATGGGTAAAATACGCAAATATTTTGAATAAGCAAGTGGTTATAAAAAATATTCATTATTGTCGGGGAATATTCGTTTGGTCGTGGAATATTCTTCTTTGTCGGGGAATATTAAATACGACAGTAGCGATCTTTTATGGGCCCCATAACGGAAAGCGATTGGATGAAGAAAAGCGACAAATATAAGTTGTTTAAAAATAACTTGGCGTAGTTATTACAGATTATCTTTGTTAAAATACTTAAATTGGTTAAAAACACGATGTATTGCAGGTATTGCACCAATTATTGATTCTTACGTGAAGGCACTACTCGATAATGGTTACGGTAATTCTTATTCGATATTTTATTGATTTAATAATTCTTTGCATTGATATTTTATATTGGTGTTGTTTTGATAATTGTCATTACACGGTATTTTTCATTATCGAAGCAATAATTCATATTATCCGAATAACATTATTAGATAACATTATTGGCAATGTCTAGAAAGTTACATCTAAGGAGAGATTTGGTCATCTAATTACTTATTATTAAGGAGAAATTCTTATTGGAAAGCCCCCTCTTTCTGAGGCCGCACAGTTGTTAATATTGTGATTACGTAATATTATTTGTGAATAATTAATTATTGATTCATATGATGAGAAAAATATTGATTTTATGTGGATATAGATGGTAAAAATTTTAATGTGACAATTGTTGAAAATTGAAATTTTATCTTTTTCTCATAAAATAATTCATTTAAATATATTATTATATTTTAATAATATAATAATGGTGATATTTTTACAACGAATGTGGGATATATGAGTATCTGAGGAGGAAGAGTATTTTTGTTGCAATAAATGTTTAAAACATGTTAAACATGTCGGTGGACCCCATTTATTATTGAAATTTGATTATAACTTTATAAAATCGCCTTGGTTTGTGGATTTGGTCAATTTTTGTTTGGAATTTGGAAAAACTTCCTTACGCAAAGTTGTAGATAATGGAATTTCCTATGGAAAGCCGTGCGTTTTGAATTTTTCTGATAAAAGAGCTATTTATTATAAATTATTTAAGTTCCGAAGCTTTGAAATAATTAATTTTTGGAAGTTTTAATTGTTTTAATTAACAAAAACATTTTTGTGTTTGGTTAGCCTCATTAAACACATGCAAGTTGCTGAATTCAGATGGTTCTAGGTGCGTAGACAAATTTGTTTATATATATTAATATTTTATTAAATTTTCTGCTTTGGTGTTCTAAGCATTTTCCTATAAATAGGGTGCTTAGGTTAGAATTGAAAATTACACCAGAAATTGAAGTTTTCTCTCTCTATATTATCAAGCGTATTCTTGTGAGTATTTTGAGTATACTTTGAGTATTGCTATACGGTGCAAGTTCAAGTTATAGCTTATATCCGATATTCAGGTTAAATCTTGTCTTTCCGAGGGTAAGGGATATTATTTTTTTTCAGTAATGATATTATTTCTTCAATATCATTATCTTTGAAATATTGATCCAAGTTTTTATCAAATTTGGAATTTTTGGTGTTTGGAGTTCTTATTCACGTATCGACCTTTATTCACGATATCTGATACTTATTCACGAATCTGACCTTATTCATTGAAAAATGAAAATTTTCCTTTTCGTCAAAATATCTATTGTGGATACTAGCTTTGATTGTATCCATGTTTTGATCATTCTTGAATTTTACACCACTATGATTATTTTGAGGTATTTTGGACATGGATAAAACAAAGTACGAATCCTTAATCCTTAATCCTTGTCATTTTGTTTCTTTGGATTCGTTTCTTTAAAATTATTTTTCATCATCCTCGGTCTTAAATGATGATATTATTGAATATCTTTGGCTGTAGGTGCAAAGATGAATGATTTCGATGAATATCTTTGGCCCGTAGAAAAAGATGAGCAGTGTTTAGATGAACATGACCGGTGATGAATATCTTTGGCACGTAGTGCGAAGATAAATATTTGATTCGGATGTATATTGATTGATGTTACGAGGATAAAAGATAGGCGATGAACTTTTAAATTCATATATAGAAGATAGTAGTTTGCATTCTCTACTTAACTCTTCTAATGAATTATTATTTCAATGCGAATATTGATTTAAAACTTGTTGTCTATTGTATTCTATTAGATTTTTCCCTGTTGAAGACTAACGATAATTTGTTGTATATTATCTTAGTCATAATATTCTTCTTTGGGCTAGTTGAGCTCACCCTTTTCCTTGTTGTTCCATTTTTCTTCTCGGGGAGGCGAGAATGTAGCGAGTACTTAGTCGGGGGTATGGAATGAAGGTTCTAGAGAGAGTTGTTTAGTAGTCCTCACCATTTTTATAAAATAATGTATCAATAAATGTGATGAGGATTTATTTGAGTATAGATATTGTCTAGAAAATAATATTTGTATTCAAACTCACGGTTTCTTCTTTGTAATAATAAAGTTGTAGTTGTTTACATACCATATATTGACAACTCAGAATGGGTGATGTATACCTATTTTGGGGTGTCACAATTTATCTTTAAAATTTATAAACAAATATTTATTTATAAATTTATAAATATTTCATCTAAATTTATAAAATTTAGATATGAATATTTTATAAATATTTATATGAATATTTGTTTACATATATATATATATATATATATATATATATATATAT
>CM035160.1:96404869-96406332 GCA_020205615.1 Panax quinquefolius | reverse complement strand
TATATTCTAACGGGAAGATTGTGGAGGAGTATATATCAACTAGAGCTTCAAAGATCAAGAGTTGCTAAGTTGAAGAATCGTTGAGTTGTTGGAATGCTATATTGTTAACTCTATGAGTTCCACCAAAGCTGAACAGAACAAGTCTTAGTAGTAGTAAGACTACGAAGGTGAAAGTGAGGCAAATTTGAAGAAGGACTTGACCAGAATAAAGCTTCACTCAACAAGGATGACAATGCCACTGAAGATGGCAGCTAAGCTGAGAGCCGAGAAGGCCAAGAAGATAGCATTCAAAAAAGTGGCAGAGCACAAAGAAGATCCAGAGAGCCACTCTATGAATCACCATGAACCAAAAGTTGAAACAGAACAGATGCAGAACCATGTATGCATACCATTCAAGAAGGGTTCAGGGAATGTTAAGGGTCAGATGAAGTCTACCAAAAGCTCAAAGATTTAGCAAACATAAATGGTGATGGTGCACAGTTGACATCGAACGAAGATGAGATGAACAGTATGAAGATCAGCTGCACTAGAGAAGAGATGGTCCAGACTCTATGCAGAATTCCAAGAGGACCACGTTAAGCTGCTAAGTACAAAAGATGTTCAAGCTTCAAGACATCTTAGCAACAAAGCACCAACAACAACTACAACAACAACAAGTAGCCAGAGCTTGAGGGGTCCTTGTCCGGAGGGTCTAAATGAAGTTCCAAGCCTGCTGGGCTTGAAGAGTTCTTAGTGAACTAGAGGAGTTCCAAGTCTGCTGGGCTTGAAGAGTTCTTAATGAACTGAAGTTCCAAGGTTGTTGGCCTTGAAGGAATCTTAGTGATTCAGGGCGCTGCCCTTCCTTAGTGGAATTCTTGCTTGTTGAAGCAGAAGAGTGGATTAGGACCTTGAGTCTCTGAACCACTTAAAATCTCTTGTGTCTTTTACATTCAGTCGGTTACTTTTTGTCATTTACATTATGTACATAACTGTTATAAATGATATGTATGTATTAACTACTTAAAACTAAACTAACTCCACGAACAATGTATGTATGTTCATGAATATATCAATGAAGGGGATCTTTTACATATTCTGTTGTGCTTGAAAAGATTCTTATGTTTGTCATATGCTAATTCATTAGCAATACAAAATAAACATGAAAAGTATTTGAAATTAAAAAGGATTTATTCAAACCCCCCCCCCCCCTTCTAGATCTATTGTGTGCCTACTGCGAACTAATAATATATATATATATATATATATATATATATATATATATATGGGCAAAGGGTCAAAAATGCCCCTAATGTTTACCGCAATTTCCCACTTGCACTCTAAACTAATTTTTTTTTCAAAAGTACCCTTAACGTTATATTTTTGGGTCATCCGTGCCCCTGCCGTTAACAAAAGACAAACAGGGTTTAAATGTGATGACGTGGTAGGCTTAAATATAAAATATATTCTAAATAAAATAATATATA